>BLSH010347680.1:620604-631930 GCA_018402905.1 Glandirana rugosa
AATGTAAAGGGGTCCAGAGCTGGGGGGGGGGCTGTGTAATGTAAAGGGGTTGTAAATTTAAAGTGCAGCGCTATGATAATGATAAAAGGTGGACAAATGGAAAAATAAACAAGATGAAGAGGTGGACTAGGGGCCAGCCCAGTCAACCCAATACAGTGCATAAACCTAGTACAGGTAATAATAAGTCCTTTTCCGTGAATAAAAGTGTATTGTAAAGCAAAAATAATAAGTCCGTATCCGTAGGTGATAACAGAAGTTCATATGCGGTCCTTCACCATATAAAGCACCAATAAAGTGACTTGTACTTCCAGTAAACTATGATACACCAGCATGCACTGTACACCTTCACCGTTAATATATGGGTACTCTTACCAGAAGTAAGAAGTGTATGTGCATAGATATTGGTTATCTAAAGCGATCCAGTGGACATCAACGTCAGCACACCAACCATAACATCTCAGTATCCGGCCTCACTTCGGAGCTGCAAACTCCACAAACGGGTCTCCCAGTATGGGCGAAAACACCAGCCACAGTCACAGCGTGCCTCAGTGAGGATATATAAAAACACTCCACCTAGTGTAATACTGTTGACCAGTATAGATTTATTAAAAATAATTACACTTACAATGATAAAATCAGAGGATAGGCGATATGGAATTCCAATCAGATAAGAATAGAGCGTAGTGCTAGACAAGCAGGTCTGCCTCACCCGACGCTTTTCGTCCGTCATGACTTCAACAGGGGTATGGGCGACCTGCTCTCACCACGCTCAATTTATAACTAAAATGTCCTCAACATTTAGGGGACCACACCCAGACACCTCCTACGGCGTGAACAGTATTCTTATCTGATTGGAATTCCATAAACAGCTTTTCTGTTTATACATACCATTGTGATCGATCTGCATCTGGAGTCTCACCTGCGCTGTGTAGTAGGAGGATATAGCCCCTAAGGGGAATATTCGACTTGGCCCAACAGGGGTCACATATGGAGTTGAGCATATAGAGTGACCGGTGGTGGTGTGTGGTCCCTGCTTGAGCCTGGCGTCCCACTGTTTCCTGCAGAACAGGAATTGGAGGTAACAATTGAAAAAAAGAAAAAGATAGAGTAATAGCATAAATCAGTTTGAAATCAATGGCCAAACAAACTCAGACTGAAGGCACCAATCAAGTAGGCTTCAGGTAGGGCCAACATTCCACGGTCAAGCACATGGAAGGTCGATGTAGGGATTATGGGTGAAATTTCAGGTGTGACCAGACCTAGGCCCAAACTGTTGCTTAGATGGACCTCTGGCCTTCTGGGGTTGGTCTGAGATGTTTCCGGGCTCTTCCGACAATAAATTCCAAGTGCGCAGGATCTCAAGGCCTTTTTCCAGCGAGGAGATTGTAAATTCTGTGTTATTTCTCTCCAGGTGAATCTTTGCGGGGAAGCCCCCAACCATACACTTCTCTGTGGTTTCTCAAAATTTTGGTGATTGGTATTAGATTCTTACGTGCCATCATAGTAGCTTGAGAGAGGTTGGTGAATAAGGAGATCCCCAAATAGGGCTCAGGCAACAATGGGG
Organism: Glandirana rugosa; assembly: GCA_018402905.1. Classification (NCBI taxonomy): domain Eukaryota; kingdom Metazoa; phylum Chordata; class Amphibia; order Anura; family Ranidae; genus Glandirana; species Glandirana rugosa. The sequence continues at coordinate 622,169 of BLSH010347680.1, forward strand.
GGTTTTCTGGAATAATGCATCACTTGATTTTTCACATGGTAAAAGTGGATGTCCGCTATTACATCCATTGGTACTCTGTCAGGCAGGTGCACAGGTTTGGGTAGCCTGTGTGCCCTGTCTATAACAATTTCTTGTGGTGGTATAAAGGGCGGGGTGTCCGCAATCATGCTTTGCAGGAATGAACACAGCTCGGCTGGTTTATCAGGTTCTGCTATTCTTCTAAATTTAATGTTATTCAGGCGGGATCTGTCCTCCAGATCCCAGAGATTTGATCACATTTTCCAATTCAAAGTGGGAATCCTCCAGCTCATTATGGGTCATTGTAAATTCACTCATTTTTTTCCCACATAATCTACTCATTCTTCCACAGCTTCTAATTCCCTTTGTGTTTTACACGTAAATGTGGAGATGTCCTGTTGTACAGCTTCCCTCAGGGAGAGCAGCATCTCTTCCAATATGGAGTCTAGGATCAGCTGCCCATTTGTTGGAAATGCATCTAAACCATCTCCAAAGTGGGATTGTTGCCTGCTGTGTCTAATTCTCCCCTAGCGTCAGATAGCAGCCCTTCAATACTGTCAAGCCTCCTCCTTTGTTTGATAGGGCTGCTAGTGGTAGAGGGGGAGAAAGAGGTACCTGGTGCAAGTTGGTCCCGGGATAGCTGCAGGCTGTGTCGGCCCTGGAGCTCCACCTTGTTAGCTTGTGGAGAAGACGGAGCCAGGGCCACCTTGGCTAGTCTTGCCCACCACCAGGCTGAAGAAGTCAGTGAGATTCTTTGGTCCCTTGTAGCCCTTTCATTTGCCCATGCTGCCGATTCAAGTCCCCACAGCCTCTGCACTCTCGGGTGAAAGTTTTTGTGTGCCTTCTGCCGCTGTCAGTCACTGCATAAAGCCCATTGTTATGGGGCTCTAGGGGACGACGTCCGTGCCCTCTGATTTTTATCGGGACTGCGATATTGCGGCGGACATGTCGGACGTTTTTGACACTTTTTTGGGACCAATGGCATTTATACAGCGATCAGATCTACAAATAGACAATGATGACTGTATAAATGTCATTGGCAGGGAAGGGGTTAACACTGAGGGGGCAGTGAAGGGGTTAACTGTGTTCCCTGGGTGTGTTCTAACTATGGGGGGCGGGGTTGGCAGGAGCATGACAGATCTAACTGATCCCAGTGACAGGGATTAGTAGATCTGGCATGCCACCCCTCACAGAACGGGGAACCGCCATGTTTACATCAGCGGTTCCCCGCTCCGGCTCTCTGTGAGCAGATCGCGGGTCTCCGGCGGATATCGGGTCCGCCCGACCCACGGGCGGGAGCGCACCCAGCACGGGCCAAAGGGGAGGACGTCTATTGACGGCCTCCCGGCATTTTAGATCCGCGCTGTAGCCATCAAAACTACTGCTTAAAAACACTAGTGCAAAATGCTGATAAACTCACTGCAAAGCTACTGACATTTTTAACGTCCTGTGTGCATGAGGCCTAAAGGCTAGTTATAAACTAGGGTGGTTGCCATTTTTTTTAAGTAATCTTTATTTATCATTTTTCAATACAAGACATAGGACAAAAAGGTATAGAATGTGGCCAGCCAACGCCAAAGGGATATCCAGCGAATAATATATGTCAGGCCCAACATGAGCCCGTTTCACTATACACTAAATACATAGAGAGGTTCGACAACATTTAGAATGTGGGCTTGTAGGCATAAGCGTCACATTTTAACATACTCTTGAAATCATTAATGTTCTCCTGGATATATTTGTGTCCAAAGAAACATTAAAAATAACCGATAGAGAGAATCACCGTTTTACAACTGTATGAAAAACCCCCAAACATTGCAGAAAGCTTTTAACACTTTAATGGGCTATGCCTTAGAAAATTTAAATTAAAAGTGAAAGCTGGTGACAGACTGTTCAAGCTTTCTAATGAAAAAAATATAATTGCCTCCTTAATAAGGTATAAGGATTGTTTGTTTTTTGTTCAGCCACTGAGCTAAGAGAAAAAACTACTGGATTCCTCAATCCACAAAAACAAGGTGGAGAGAGGAATCCTCCCAGCAGAGACACTATATTCTGACAGTGGGGACTGTCTCCTGTTAGCAAACAGTGGTCAGCGACTGCAGCCCCTGATTGGGAAAAATTTGACAACATTCCTGTTGGACTTTAGTTGAGCAGGAGTGGCCCACACATGGATCGAAATTCAGCCGGACCCTGCTGAACTGGCCAAATTTCCATCTATCTTTGGCAAGCGTTAGCTTTATTTAGCTGTCTGAATTAAAGGTAAACAGGATTATTTTTATCTACAGGGCTCTGTTATCTGATACTGCCATGCACTGATTTTGGCTGTTTACACAATAAATTGTGTGAAGATTCACTTTAACGAATTTATGTGAAAAGAAAAAATGGATATTTCTCTACTCAACGTAAAATCCCTTTCTCCAAGTTTGTTTAAGGACGCAGTGTGGCAATCTTGACCGTAGGGTTATAGCGACACCTTCAGGAGTAAGACACTAGGCAGAAAGAATAACAAAGCATTTCTTAGGCCCCTTTCACACGGACGTAAAGCATTCAGCTTTTAGCTGCGGATAGATTAAGTTATCTACCACAGCTATACTCTGAAAATGCTTTCCTATGGCCCCATTCACACTCTGCATTTAGCAATGGTTTCGTTACAGACAATTATGTGCGATTAGAAAAAATGGATTTGAATGCATCCAGGAACAATGTAGCGCAGCTATCTGCACATAACTACAGGTAAAAGCAGTGCACTGTGTCACCTGCAGATAGCAGCGGCAACAAGCAAAGAAAATCAACAGGAAGCACATCAGAAATGTCAAGAATGTTCCACTGCAGCTAAACACAGCTGCATGTAAATGCACGTAAACACAGCTAAATGCAATGTACAACTGCAAGTAATCATTGTGCCTGGAGTCTTGGAATTTAAAAATAACAAAACATGCTTTAACAGCGGCAGAACAGCCGCCCGTGTGAAAGGGGCCTTATGTGTAGCCCTTACCATTGCCACCCCCCATGCGCTTTTGGGAGCTCAATTCGTTACAAAGCAGTACAGGAACCTATAACAGAGGGGTGGGAGCTGTGTCCTTCAATGAACTCAGAGAAAGAGATTTTATGGAGAGTAGGAAAAAAAAAGGGATTTTATTATAACTTACCGTAAAATCCTTTTCTCTGAGTTCACTGACAGACGCAGCCTTCTTATGACACGTGGGGTTATGCTCATATCACTAGGAGTAGACTAGGCAAAAATAAAACAAAAGCATAGGTTGGCCCCTCCCAGGGGGCTGTCCTCACCTTAGCATATAATCCCCCTGCTCTGCATAGCACATCAGTTCGTAACAAGCCGTACAAACTCAACACAGAGGGGTGGGTGCTGCGTCTGTCAGTGAACTCAGAGAAAAGGACTTTACGGTAAGTTATAATAAAATCCCTTTTACTCTTCTGTTCACTGACAGACGCAGCCTTCTTATGACACCTGGGGACATCCCAAAGCTGGGGGTGGGCAAACTATAACAACTGTACCCAACAGAAAACGCCCTCTCAGGCGGCGCTAATCGCGCCTACACTGCCGCTTGTAATACTTTGTGGCCAAAAGCAGCATCCGAAGATGCTGAAACATCAATTTTGTAAAACTTAGTAAACATGTGCACTGAGGCCCAAGTAGCCGCATTGCACACCTGAGACACCGAGGCCTGGTGTCTAAACGCCCAGGAAGTACTAACTGCCCTGGTGGAATGAGCCGTGACTGGAAACGGGGGAACCTTGCCCCGAATCTCATATGCATGAGTCACGGTCTTCCTTATCCAACGAGAAATGGTAGCCGACGAGGCCGCCATGCCTTTGCGCGACCCTTCCGTCAGCACAAATAAAGAATCAGACTTCTGAAAAGAAGCTGCAGAAAACAAATACACCCGCAAAGACCTCACCACATCCAAAGAATGCAGTTCAACTTCTTTGGGATGCGACGAGTGCGGGCACAATGAGGGAAGAACAATATCCTCATTTAAATGAAAAGAAGAAACCACCTTCGGAAGAAACGAAGGGGAAGGTTGCAAAACCGCCTTGTCCTTGAGAAGGACCAAGTAAGGTGACTTGCAGGATAACGCTGCTAACTCAGACACCCGCCTAGCGGATGTGACAGCAACCAGAAAAGCCACTTTCTGCGACAACAGTCGCAAGGGAATGTCTCTAATCTTTTCATATGGTGGTTTCTGCAGCACAGAAAGCACCAGATTCAAATCCCACGGTGCCAGAGGCGACTGTATCCAAGGAGCCACATGACGTACCCCCTGTACAAATGTACGGACCAATGAATGAGACGCCAAGGGCCGTTGAAAAAGAACCGCCAGGGCCAAAATCTGACCCTTAAGCGTACTTAACGCCAGGTTCTTGTCCAGTCCTTGCTGCAAACAAGTCAGTACTCTGGACACTATATAAGAGCGGGGGTTCCAACCCCCTGCCTCACACCAGGAATATAGGCCTTCCAGGTCCTATGATAAAACTTACGTGAGGTACCTTTACGTGCCTCAATCATAGTAGGGATCACGGAGTCCGAGACACCCCTATCCCTTAACAACTGGGACTCAACAGCCAAGACGTCAAAGCCAGCGAGGGTAAAGCAGGGTGCAAGATGGGCCCCTGAGACAGTAGGCCTTCGCAAAGTGGAGGATGCCACGGAACATCTGCCACCATCCGTACTACGTCGGCGTACAAAGGACGCCGATGCCAATCCGGAGCTACCAGGATTGACGGGATTCCCTCCGCTTCTATCCTGCGCAGAACCCGCGGTAGAAGCTTTAGAGGAGTACAGTAGCCGATACCAACCCCAGGGCGCTACCAGTGTGTCCGAGGCGATCGCCAACGGATCTTTTGTTCTGCACGCAAAGGTCTGAACCTTGTGATTGAACCTGGAGGCCATGGCCTCTGGTGTGCCCCACCTGTGGCAAATCTGGCAGAACACTTCTGGATGTAGGGACCATTCCCCTTGATCCAGAGTCCGGCGGCTGAGAAAGTCCGCCTGCCAATTTTCCACACCTGGGATGTAGATTGGAGAGAGAGCTGGCACGTGAAGTTCTGCCCACTGAAGGATCAGAGCCGCCTCCGTGGCTGCTGCCGAGCTTCTTGTTCCGCCCTGATGGTTCACATATGCCACAGCCGTGGCATTGTCCGACTGAACCCGGACAGGGAGGCCTCGCAGCCTTTCTGACCAACTGGACAGACAAAGTCTGATCGCTCTCAGTTCCAGTACATTTATTGGAAGACAAGCTTCCTGCACTGACCAACGACCCTGGGCAGAGAACTGACCCAGGACCCCTCCCCAGCCCGATAGGCTGGCATCCGGCGTTACTATCGACCAATTGAGGGGGAGAAAACATTTCCCCAACTTTAGGGCCGGAGCCCGAATCCACCAAATCAAGGATCCTCGGGACTGATGATCCAACCTGATCAGTCTGTCTAGGGATAGGGGAGATTTGTCCCATTGCGACAAAATCGCCTTCTGCAAGAGCCGAGTGTGACTCTAGGCGTAAGGTATTGCTTCGAAAGTCGACACCATGAGCCCCAACACTCGCATACAGAACCGTAAGGAGGACCACTGGCGTGATAACAGGGTTCACACTGCCGCCTGAAGTGTCAGGAGCTTGTTTGGTGGTAAAAACACCCTTGCCTGCACCGTGTCCAGAATCAGACCCAGGTACTCCAGCCGGCAGGATGGAGTCAACGATGGTTTCTGCAGGTTGATTAGCCAACCGAACTCCACTAACGTGGACACCATAATTGTCACATTCTCCTCCAGAGCTGCAGCAGACTCTGCTCTCAGGAGTAAATAATCGAGGTATGCTACTACCGCGATACCTCTCTGTCTCAGTAGCGCCAGCATCGGGGCCACCACCTTGGTGAACACTCGGGGAGATGAAGCCAACCCGAAGGGAAGTGCCACAAAGTGGTAATGCAGGTCCCCCACTGCGAAGCGTAGAAAACCCTGGTGACTATGACAAACTGGAACATGGAGATACGCGTCCCTGATATCCAGGGACGCCATGAATTCCCCTTGGTGCAGGGCGGCCACGACCGAGCAGATGGACTCCATTCTGAATCTCTTCGTCTTCACAAAGCGGTTTAATGCCTTCAGGTCCAGAACTGGCCTGACACCGCCCTTTTTTGGCACCACAAAGAGGTTTGAGTAAAACCCGTGAAATCTTTCCACCCTGGGTACCGGTACAACCACTCCCTGTTCGGCAAGCGCCCGAACGGCGCCTAGAAGCGCCTCCCAACGCCCCTGAGGGAGTCTCAAGTTTGAAGGGAAGAACCTTTCTGGGGGCAGAGAGATGAATTCTATCCTGTACCCGGAGGACACTACCTCCAGTAACCAACGATCGGTGATGCGGGCAGTCCATCTGTCTGCGAACCCCAGCAACCAGCCCCCCACCCGTCAGTCGGGCGGGGGCAACCCATCATGCGGAGGTTGATTTATCCTTCGCTTTTTCGTACCTATGCTGCCAAGGCTTTTTACTGTGCCCTGCGGCAGCCTTACCTGACTTGAAGCCCTTACCCGCTGTGCCGGGTGCCCAAAAAAACTTCTTCTGACCTGAAGAAACAGGGCCCTGCCTACGGCAAAAATCCCACCGCTTCGGCTCTGGAAGGAAAGTACTCTTCCCTCCCGTGAAATCCTTAATGATTTCATCCAACTGTGGGCCAAACAGACGCCCTCCCTGAAAGGGAAGATCTGCCAGAGCTTTCTTTGAAGCCTGGTCGCCCGACCAAGAGCGGAGCCACAGCACCTGCCTGATAACAATTGCAAAAACAGACATTTTTGACAAAATGGGAAGAAGGTCCAAAGCAGCATGGACTATGTAGCGGAGACCCTCTTCCAAATGTTGTGCCCGCTGCACTTCAGCCTGTGCACACTCACAAGTTAAACCAGTGTGCAGTGTGGCAGCGTGCAGTCGCTAGAGCTGGCCGCATGGCTGACTCAGCCAACAAGAACAGTGCCTTAGACATTGCCTCCGTGCGGCGATCGGCCGCCTCCCTAAAAGATGGCGACCCCTCCAAGGGAATGGTCATTACCTTATTCAGACGGGCCACTGGGGGGTCCACCATTGGGGAAGCCCATCTCTTAGTTAAGCTATCCTCAAAGGGGTAGCGAACAGCAAAGCTTTTAGGAAAAGCAAAGGAATTTGGTGGCCGCTGCCATTCCTTGAACACCGTCTGATCACACACCTGATCATAAGGGTAAGCCCTAGGGGACCTAGGGGGTTTTAGTGGTCCACAAATATATGTGGACCCCTGCGACTCCTTTGCTTGGTCAAGCCGCATGGAGTCGCGGATATCAGTGATCAGAGCGGCCACTATCGCTTTATCACGCAAAAATAGAGCCTCCTGATCACCTTCGCCGTCTGAGGGCAGTTCACCCTCTGATAGGTCCACATGTGTGACCACCGTGGTGCTTTCTGAATCCGAATCCTCCCCTGAGGAATGGGGGGGTGGGCGTTTCTTGGGGCCCCCGGAACCGGGTCCCCCGCCCGGGGAAAGAATTCCATAAATACCGCCCTCAGCTGTTCCAAGGACACCAAGGTTCCTGGGGTGGATTGTTGATCCGCAGGTACCCCTGCCATAGCATTGCCGGCCTCTGACATCCCAGCCTTCCGGCACCCCCACTGTGTAACCACCACCTCTACGCCACCAATCAGCCAGGGAGACCCGGGAGGATTGCACCCACCGCTACCAGCACCCAGGGAGAGCCAGCTATACTTGCTGTTTTAGATGTCTCAGCACTGTGAGCGGAAAGAGCAATGCCCAAAAATCCACTGCACTTCAAGAGCCTGAACCACTGAGTGTCAGCCACGTTGTCCAAGTGAAACCGGAAGTACCACTTCCGTTTTTAAAAACACTTCCTGTAATACCAAAAACGACCATTGGGGGCCACCAGAGGACAGGCTGAAAACCACATGGTTTACCAAACAAATGGATGCTGCCATTACACAAGCAGAGCTTATAGCAAAATGGCACGGTCGGCGGCGAACGAGCGGTGATCCACACCGAATGTTGGCGAACTGCTTTAATGCAGCGCTCCGAATGGTCAGTGCAAGGTAAGGTGATCCACACCGAATGGCGGCGAACCGCTTAACGCAGTGCTCCGAACGGTCAGTGCAAGGTGCGGTACTGCGGGGGAGGAGGGGGAGTGGGAGGACGGAAGATAAACCTTAAAGGGGTACCACCCAGCGTGTCCCTAACGGACCCCCCACCGGCCGGCTACCACAGAAGCTGCCCAGGTGCCCATTCTATACGCACCTGCGGCGGAAGAGGGGTCCACTCACCAATCTGACGGGCACATCGGGTAGCCACCTGGAGCAGACTTACCTCCCCATAGAGAGGCATGCTGCTGGCCAGGCCCCTAGACAGGCAAACCAGTCACTGGTCTCTAGTGGGTTTTAGCCACTGGCCGCCCGCACGGAACGGGCGCTATGCGGCGGGCCCCCGCTAAGGGTAGCTCGCATAGTGTCGGCCGGACTGGGGAAAGCTTTGGATTCTAGATATACTCTATACCACCAGCCAGCTTCTTGATAGCAGTCTTCATCAGATAAAAATCTTCAGGAGACCGCAGATCCCATAGGGAACCAGGTCTACTCCTTGCACTAGGCAATAAAAAACTGATGTGCTATGCAGAGCAGGGGGATTATATGCTAAGGTGAGGACAGCCCCCTGGGAGGGGCCAACCTATGCTTTTGTTTTATTTTTGCCTAGTCTACTCCTAGTGATATGAGCATAACCCCACGTGTCATAAGAAGGCTGCGTCTGTCAGTGAACGGAAGAGTAATCCTGTTTTCTCTTACATTAATTGAAGGACACAGCCTGCCAATCTTTACCGTAGAGATGTCCCAAAGCAGTGACCACTGAAGGGTGGGAAACCAGAAGCAAAACACTCAACAGACAAAAGGGTTTAGGAGTTAGAATAATAAACTGCAACTTGCAAACCTTGCGGCCAAAACAAGCATCCAAAGATACAAAACACCAACTTTATAAAACTTGATAAGGGTGTGGAAAGGTAGCAGCTTTGCACACCTGAGACATTGATGTCTGATGTCGAAGGGCCCAAGACACACGAACAGTCCTAGCGGTGTGTGCTGTGATTGGAAAGGGAGGAGTCTGACCCCTGATGGCATAGGCCTGAACAACAGTCAGTGTAATCCAACGGGAAATAGCAGCAGAAGAGGCTGCCAAACCTTTAAGCGGGCCATCCATATTCCCAAAAACGGTAGTCCATTTTGTGGAGAGGGGCCATAGCAGATCAATACACACATACTGCCCAAACCACATCCAGAGAATGAAGCGCAATATCCTTAGGGTGTAAGGGGCGCAGACAGAGAGAGACAGCCTATAACGCGAAGTAAGAGACCTACACCAAACCCGTCATACACACATAACTAGACGATACCGGGGAGAGGTGTTTTACCTGATGGCAAAAACCCTTATACCTACCGGGCGAATTTCCAAACCGTCGGAGAAGACGACGATAAAGGGCAACCTAATGTGACTGACAACAAGTCCGGATACGGTAGTCCCCAGTCTGAGGAGGGAAAGGTTAGTGTCGTGTGTGGCGATCCTGACAAGCACACAGAACCCGGGAAGCTGTAGTCTGTAGTTACAGAGTCCACACGTTTCGACGATGGAAAGGTGTGGGAATAGTTCAAAATATTTCAACCACAAAACATAGAAACCTACGAACAAAACCGGCGTTCCAAACGTTCAACG
>BLSH010347680.1:709382-727165 GCA_018402905.1 Glandirana rugosa
CCCTGTCTGTATCCACCTCCCCACACCACCCCCTGCCTGTATCTACCACCCCTCTCTACTCCGTCTATATCTAACCCTCCCACACCACCCCTGCTGTGTCTGAGCCCCCAGCACCGCCACTGTTGCATGTAAATCTGACATTTTATTTTAGTTTTAATTGTCATAATATAAAACAATGGATGTGGGGGCCTTTTGGTGGATGTTTTTTTTTTTTTATGGGGCGGGGGGGCAGCATTTTACTCTTGGACCCAGGCAGCACAATGTCTTGGGCCGGCCCTGACTGGAGTCCTCTTCCACTCCTCCATGATGACATCGCGGAGCTGGTGAATGTTAAGAGACCTTGTGCTCCTCCACCTTCCGTTTGAGGATGCCCCACAGATGCTCAATAGGGTTTAGGTCTGGAGACATGCTTGGCCAGTCCATCACCTTTACCCTTAGATTCTTTAGCAAGGCAACGGTCATTTTGAAGGTGTGTTTGGGGTTGTTATAATGTTGGAAAACTGCCTTGCATCCCAGTCTCTGAAGGGAGGGGATCATGCTCTGCTTTAGTATGTAGGCATTCATGTTTCCCTCAATGAACTGTAGCTCCCCATGCAGCCCCAGACCATGACACTCCCACCACCATGCTTGACTGTAGACGAGACACAATTGTCCTAGTACTCCTCACCTAGTTGCCGCCACACACGCTTGACACCATCTGAACCAAATAAGTTTATCTTGGTCTCATCAGACCACAGGACATGGTTCCAATTATCCATATCCTTAGGCTGCTTGCCTTCAGTAAACTGTTTGCGGGCTTTCTTGTGCATCATCTTTAGAAGAGGCTTCCTCCTGGGATGATAGCCATGCAGACCAATTTGATGCAGTGAGCGGCGTATGGTCTGAGCACTGCCAGGCTGACCCCCCCACCCCTTCAACCTCTGCAGCAATGCTGGCAGCACTCATACTTCTATTTCCCAAAGACAACCTCTGGATATGACGCTGAGCACGTGCACTCAACTTCTTTGGTCGACCATGGCGAGGCCTGTTTTGAGTGGAACCTGTCCTGTTAAACCGCTGTATGGTCTTGGTCACCGTGCTGCAGCTCAGTTTCAGGGTCTTGGCAACCTTCTTAAAGCCTAGGCCATCTTTATGTAGAGCAACAATTCTTTTATTCAGATCCTCAGAGAGTTCTATATCATGAGGTGCCATGTTGAACTTCCAGTGACCAGTATGAGAAAGTGAGAGCAATAAAACCAAATTAAACATACCTGCTAGCCCATTCACACCTGAGACCTTGTAACACTAATGAGCTGCATGACACCGGGGAGAGAAAATGGCTAATTGGACCCAATTTGGACATTTTCACTTAGGGGTGTACTCACTTTTGTTGGCAGCGGTTTAGACATTAATGGCTGTGTGTTGAGTTATTTTGAGGGGACAGCAAATTTACACTGTTATACAAGGTGTACACTCACTACTTTACATTGTAGCAAAGTGCAACTTCTTCAGTGTTGTCACATGAAAAGATATAATAAAATATTTACAAAAATGTGAGGGGTGTACTCACTTTTGTGAGATACTGTGTGTATATATATATATATATATATATATATATATATATACATACATACATACATACACACACACACAGTATCTCACAAAAGTGAGTACACCCCTCACATTTTTGTAAATATTTTATTATATCTTGTGACAACACTGAAGAAATGACACTTTGCTAAGGTTTGAAAGGTTTGACCTTTTGGCCTTTTAAACTTCTTGCCCCAGGAAAATTGGATTTTTTATACATACTTACCTGTAAAATCCATTTCTTTAGAAGGATCACGGGACACAGAGCAGGCAATATATTCTATACATACTGGGATATCCCAGAGCAATGCCTGAGGGGAGAGAGACACAATTCCAATTAAACCACAGCCCTTAATATGCTGTGGCCAAAAAACAGAATCCTCCGCTGTTCTAACATCCACCTGATAGAATCTTGTGAATGCATGTACTGAGGACCATGTAGCGGCCTCATAATCTGTGCCACCAACATCTGGTGGCAGAAGCCCAGGAGGTCCCTACTCTCCTGGTGGAAAGAGCTCTCACCCTGAATGGGGGAGCTCTCCCCCTTTAACCATAAATTTGAGTAATCAGCTGGCTAATCTAGTGAAAACAGCTGCCTTGGATGCCGCCCGACCCTTCCTAGGGCCTTCAGGCAACAAAAAAAGTCATCAGTCCTACTGATGTCTGCAGATCTCTTTAGATAGATCTTAACAGCATGCAGCACATGTAGGGAGTGCAATGGTCTCTCCTCCTGTGAGGAGGGCTGAGAATAAAAAGAAGGTAACATTATATCTTCATTGAGATGAAAGGCAGACGCTACCTTCGGTAGGAAGGATGGAAGAGGCCGCAACACCACCTTATCCTGGTGCAATCTTAAGTCTGGCTCTTTACAAGTTACCCCTTGTAGACAAGTCCTGATCAAGGAGTGAGAAGCCAAGGCCTCTGGAGATATATGGACAAGGCAGAAACTTGTCCTTTGACAAAACCAGATGCAATCCCATGGACAGGGAGGAAATCTAACAGGTGGTAACAGATGAGTTACCCCTTGAAGAAAAGTCCCGATCAAGGAGCCAGAAGTCAAAGGTTTCCGAAAACATATGGACAAGGCAGAAAACTGTCCTTTGATTGTAGTCAAAACCAGCTTCAAGTCTACTCCTGCTTTTAGAAAGGCTAGTATTTTACCAATCACATACTTGCGGGGTTGCCATTTCCTTACCTCACACCATGCAATGTGAGCCTTCCAGACCCTGTGATAAATCTTCCTGGTGACTAGCTTTTTAGCGTTTACCATTGTAGATAACACAGGGCCCAAAAACCCCAGGATATCTCGAAACCGTGGCTTCAAATGCCATGCCGTCAGCTTAGCGCACATAAATTTGGGTGGAATATAGGACCCCTGAGAAAGTAGATTGGACTGGAAGCTGCCAAGGCCCGTCCAGTATTAACCTCATTATCTCTGGGTAGCAAGGCCTCCTGGCCCAATCTGGCGCCACCAGAATGACTGTCGCTGCCTCCCCCCGAATTTTGCGCATAGGATGCTGTAGCAGAGATATTGGGGGAAAGGCATAAATCAAGGAGAACTGGGCTCATGGAATCACCAGAGCCCCTACTCCTATAGCACAAGAATCCCCTGCTCGGGACACTGAACTGGGTCTAGTAAGGAATACCCTACATACATGACCCAACCCCTGCTTCCCAGGATTGTTAGGGTATCAATCTGCTTGAGTCTGTGCCGAGACTGATCTCTGAGCAAGAGGTTGTCCAGGCATCCCATTATTAGGACCCCCCGTGACCATAGAAGGCCCATCACTGGAGCCAGATTCTTTAAGAAGATTCAGGGAGCTATTGCGATCCTGAATGGCAGAGCCAGAACTGGTAGCATCGTTCTTCTATCGAAAAACGCAAAAAAAACTCTGATGAGGTAGCAAAATTGGCGCAGGCAAATATGCATCCTTGATGTCTATTGATGCCAAAAAATCTCCTTCCTGGAGTGAGGCAATCATTGAACAGTTTGACTCAATGGAATGGTCATAGCGCAAGAAATTGGTTTAGGACCTTGAGATCTAGAATGGGCCTTACCTCCCCGTTTTGCCTTTGGACCGTAATAGGTTTGACCAGTTAGCAAACAGGCATGTGTTTATGCCAAACATGCCTATGTAAGTAAGCATGCATCTGTTTATGCACAACATGCATTCATAGGCATCAGGTGTCTCTGCATCATGTGTTCTATGCATCATGCGACCTATGCAGAGAGGCGCCCACGTAGACACAAGTCTCAATGCGACACAGGCCCACGCGACCTGAGTCTCCCCATGCGACACGAGTCTCTATGTGCAAGTCTCTATGCGACACAAGTTTATGCAACACAAGCCTGTATGCAACCCGAGTCTTATGTGACATGTGTCACTTTGCAACCCTGTGGTTTAGCCCACATGTGTTTTAACAACCATGTTTAACAAATGTGTTTTAAGCAAACAAGCATTTAAGCAAACACATGCTCCTGCAAACATTCATTTATGCAGATGTGCTTTTTTAGCAACCATGTGTTTAATCCAGTTTGCAAGCATGCCCCTGTTCAATTGCAACCGGGCTCAAGCAGGATGAGCAAAGCACATATTATGCTGCTTCAGAACAGTAAAAAAAAAAAAAAAAAAGCTCCGATGTCCAGACAAGAAAAAAGAAGCCTTTGGTAAGGACTCAAGCTTTTTATCTGAAGGGTCCTTAACACCTGGGCATTATCAACAGGGCAGGCCAGGGATTTACTTAGGGATGTGGCTGCTGCATGGACAGCTGGTACTCCCCCCTTCCAAAAAGCTTTCCTGCACAGGATATATTAGAAGGAACAATAATCTGTCTGTGTGTACCCAGTCAGCATATATCACCCTCTCAAGGAGAGGGTGCAAAGCGAATCCCTGCACACCTTTTGGTATTTTAATGACCCAAGGGAGGAACACACATCCACAGGACTCTCCGCTGGAGGTAACCTGAATGCTGCACATACCTTATGTGTAAGTGCCTGGATCAGCAACCTCTGAGATTGAGAAGCAGGTGTCCTTGGGGATTCTTCTGGCCCAGGACTCTCTGAAGCAGAAGTGTCTGCAAAGAATCAGCCAGATCCCTTGTAGCTACCTCCTCTCCCTCATCAACCCATACTCACTCCAGAATCGGAGGGTTAGGGGAAGGAGACTTGTCACCCTTCTCACCCTGTGTGGTAGAAGCAATCTGTAAGGCTGCCAACAGGTCATCTTTAGTAACATATTGTGAGGAAACAGATGAGGGGTCAGCTACCATACCAGACAGCTGCAGCGGCTCAGATAGCCTGGTCGCTTCTGGTCTCTCAGGGAAAGCAATGGCGACAGTGATCCGACAGTGTAGCCTCAGCAAGGGCTGTGGTAACACACCTGTGCCTCTAGCCTTATTACAGGCAGCTTCGCTCCCCCCTTTGCTTCTTGGAAGCCATGGCTGCTAGTGCATGCCCTGCTTTCCCCACATTCCCTGAATGCAGCTTCCTGCCCAGCCTGACTCAGCTCCCACCCCTAGACTCACGTGTCACCAGGAGAATCTTTAGCCTACTTCCCAGCCCTGTCCTGACTTCCTGTGATCGCCCATTCACTTCCTAGTGAAAAGACAGATTAGTACTGGCGCAGGCTCCCCCTGGTGGAAGCTTCGCAGGAACCAATCATGACTGTGCCTTTCTAGCCGAGCCCTCTGGTGGTGAGAAAAAAAGTGTAGGCAAAAGGAGGGAAAATTGAAACAAACTTTTTCCTCTGTTTGCAGGAAGCCAGCTGGGTTCAGTAACATTATCCCCATTGGGGAATACTCACAATTCCCGCCGCCGCAGGGCCTGGAGGAGACTGCAAGCCCAACCTTCACCCATCCCGGCGGGCTTTGTCTCAAGGACCTTCAAGGACGGGGTACCCATTCTGAGGGTCCACTCCCTTGGACCTGTACAGCACCCTGTAGGCGTACCTTGGTTCAGTGTTCCAGGTTTACCTACATGCAGGACCCAGCACCATATATGGTCGCTTAAAGGCAAAACCTCACAGTTTCTTCTGTCTTCTTAGCGAGGCCCGGGTACCACTTAGCTTAGCTTAATGCTGTTTGAAATGGATCTGGTATGAAGGCTGTCCCTGATTCTTAAAGAACCTGTGTGGGAACCAGCATAGAAGCTCCACAGAGCTGTAGAAGTAATCATCCACCTTCAAGAAACTGGCGAAAAAACTAAAGTGCTCCCAGTGTGGGAGGGGTTATATAGGAGGGGGGAACTTCCTGTTTGTTTTTTATTGATTACCAATGTCCATTCACCTATAGGTAGCATATAACCCAGTATGTATAGAATATATAACCTGCTCTGTGTCCCGTGATGTCCATGAAAGAAATATATTTTACAGTGTGTTTCCCACACAGTTGATTCAAAACAATCCCATTTTCTCTTCTGTGTTCCCTGATGACAATATTCCCTCCCAGTCTAAGTCTTGAAGATCTGTTCTCGGACTTGGAAAGTCTGCTCTGCCCTGTTAAAAATTAAGAGTTTTACGGTTCCAGCAGTGCCATTAATCCAGTCATTTTCAGGATACCAAAAATCCCCCATCATCACCACTGTCCCAACTCTTGCAGGTATTTCTATACGTGCAAGGAGCTGTCTCTCTCCACTTCCTCATTAACACATGGTGGCCTTTAGGAAACTCCAACAATTAACTTTGGATTATGAACACCCTTATGAGTCTCCCGCCATAATGCTTCAGTACCATCACACTCTTTATCAACAAGGTGCCCTTTAACACTCGGTGTGAGATCACTTCCCACATACAGACAGACACAACAACCTTTTTCATTTAACCCTGTCTCTCTGAAAGAGAATATTCAGAAATATTAGAACCCACTTATGTGCAGAATGAAGCCAATATTCGACAATGCCAAATAAATCATAGTTCCCTTCATGCACCAAAGATTCCAACTCAACTATTTTGCCTGGCAGACTTCTGGCATTGGCAAATGCACACTTTAACCACTGTTACATTTTGCACTTCTGTTCTGCATATTTCATTTTTGTAGTGCAAATAGTACTACAATTGCCAATGGTTGTAACATGGGAAAGTCTTTATCAGCGCTCATAGCACCTTCACACATCCCACCCTAAATTTGTTATATAATCAGTTTTGCTTACCATTTTACTTTTGACAAGTTCTTCAATAGCACTGACAAGTTCAGCTGCACTTGGAGTTTCAGAACTAGTAGGACGTACCAGTAAGCGAGGCATCTAACAAAACATGAATAAAAAGCCAAATTAAAATGCAAATACAAAAGTAAGTAAAACATATTCAAATGCATTTTTGGTTAAAGGTGCAACAACATCTTGTACAATCTATAAATGCTACCCCTGAGAAAGCGATTGGTGACCAAACATGTTGGGAGGGGCTTGGGTGATGTCATCAAGTGGACCGCTTACCAACCAGTCGCCATCATTATACTTCGGCAGGTCGGCTCTCCTGCGTGAACTGCCGTAGCTGTACAGCGGTCTGCGCATGGGAGATAGTGGGCGCGCTGCGTGCGAGTGCCTGTGGATCCGGCGCACTCGATGTCTGCCGGCGACACACGATTGCGGTGTAAGAGGCAGAACGGAGATCTGCCTATGTAAACAAGGCGGATCCCCATTCTGCCAGATGACATGTCAGACATCATTTGTTCCCAGTGTTCGGGAAAAGCGATCTCTGTCATGTCCCTGGCAGCCCATCCCCCCTACAGTTAGAACACACCCAGGGAACAAACTTAACCCCTTGATCACCCCCTGGTGTTAACCCCTTTCCTGCCAGTGTCATTTATACATTGATCAGTGCATTTTTATAGCATTGATCAATGTAATTATGTCACTGGTCCCCCAAAAAGTGTAATTTGGGTCAGATTTGTCTGCCGCAATGTTGCAGTCCCGCTAAAAATCGCAGATCACTGCCATTACCAGTAAAAAAAAAAAGTCCCTAAATGTATCCCACAGTTTGTAGACGCGATAACTTTTGTGCAAACTAATCAATATACACCTATTGCAATTTGTTTTACCAAAAATATGTTGAATATATATTGGCCTAAACTGTCAAATAATTTTTTTTTTTAATATATTTTTTTTTGGATATGTATTATAAAAGTCCAATAAAACAGTTCATAATCCAGTGGGACAAAAGAAGTGAATCTTGTGTATCTAATAAAGTACCAAGGCAGTGAAAAATAGCCCCTCGCTATTATGAAGCAAATCTTGTCTATCCAATAGAGTGCCAAACTGATGACACATGATCCTTAGTGTATCACCACAGTGAATATTTCCACCACCACAGGGCAAATAAAATACTCTTACCAAAGATAATAAATAATACAGCATGTAAAACCAGTCATGGGCAGCACTCAGAATGATGACATCCACAAGGTATCATGCTTCAGCAATCCTTAATGCTGCATAACCATCAGAAGTCCTCCGACAATTCAATCACATTTTCAAGCAATGCAGATCCATTGCCAATCCACCCAAAGCAAACACCCACCAACCACTGACACGTCTGATTTCAAAATGACTAGCATCATAATGGTGATGCACTAAGAACTATTTTTCACTGCCTTGGTACTTTATTGGATACACAAAATTCACTTCTTTTCTCCCACCGGATTATGAACTGTTTTATTGGACTTTTATTTTATTTTGCACTACTGCACTGTACTCTAAGATTTTACAGTTTTTTATGTATGCAATTTCTCAGTACATGTTGGTTATCTTCACTTAGTAGCGCTGCACTTTTTTATTATTTTAACTTTTAAAATTTTGTTGACATTGTGGTGCTGGCAGCTTGTCCAATTTACCCTGGACGTGCAGTATAATTTTTCACATTTGATATGTATTATAGCAGAAAGTAAAAAAAAAAAATGTTTTTTTTCAAAATTGTCCCTTTTTTTGTTTATAGAGAAACTGCAGAGGCGCTCAAATACCACCAAAAAATAAAGGTCTATTTGTGGGAAAAAAAGGATGTCAATTTTGTTTGGGTACAGCATCGCACGACCGCACAATTGTCAGTTAAAGCGACCCAGCTCCATATCGCAAAAAATGGCCTGGTCAGGAAGCGGGTAGATTCTTCCGGGCCTGAAGTTAAAGGAGTATGTGTGCTGATGGCTGGTAGACCTGCAAAAAACAGTGGTGCACAGAGTCGAAGTCCATTTATACATGTAAGGGGAAATGTATGAAATCTGTTTATTAGAAGAAATAGTAAACAGTCTTCAAAAGAAAATACAATTAACATGTATAAGTATGCAAATTCATACATATTCACACAATTAACAACCTCAGACCTTCAGGGTCGGGTAGCTCCCACACTCAGGATACACAAAATGAACCAATGTGTGGGAGCCTGGGTCTGGGTAAGCATTTAAACAGTTATAACAATCAAAAGTGAGAGTAATATGAGTTTTGGAATGGAGAGTGGGAGACGTAAAGGAAAGAAGAAAAGGGGAGGAAACTAGAGAGGAAGGAAGAAAGATGGGGGGGGGGGGGCAATTTGCTGGAATCCAAGATGGTATTCTGAGTTTCATACACAGAGGTTATGGCCAACAATAGTATAGTGGGCCTCACACAGATACATTAGTTAGATCAGGAACTGCCTTTGACTGTGTGACGTCCAGGGTTACAAACAAAATGTCCTTGTAGGAAGGGGTAGATGTGAACTCGAACCATTGGGCCCAAGTTGAGGTGTGGCGTTTAGTGTTCCCTCTAGCTATGTGGGTGAGAGTTGTTCCAGAAGACAAACATCGCCAACTTATTGTAGCCAATTCTTCATGGAAGGAATTGTAGATTGACCCCAAAAAGCAGGTATGAGGGCTTTAGCTGTGTTCAGTAGATGAGGAATGAGGGAGCGTTTGTATGTGGCAATTGGTTCTGAAGTGCCATGAAGATAATCCAAGGATCGTGGGGAAGAAAGAAACCCACTATCTGATTTATGAGGTTGAGAATGTCTTTCCAAAAAGGGCGAATGACGAGACAGCACCACCAGATATGGGCATGGGTGGCAATATTCCCACAGTTCCTCCAACACAACAGGGAACTGGAGGGGAGCATGGAGTGTAATTTGGATGGAGTGTATGCCATCTGGTGAGTAGTTTATAGTCTGCTTCAGCCATTTTGGAAGATAGCATAGAAACATGGGCAAGTTTCATGATATTCTCTTTTTTGTTAGTAAGGTGAGAGTTGAGGTCTGCTTCCCATTTAGCAAGATAGTCTGGGTTTGAGGGGCTTTGTAGGTCAATGAGGGCCTTGTAAAATTGCGAAACGCAGTGCAGAGGAGGGTCTCTGTGGTTAAACAAAGTTTCAATTGGGGTCAGGTTTTGGAGATCCCGCAGGGGGCGAGGGAAGGATAGGATGAAGCGTTGCAGTTGGTTATACCTCCATCTATCCATGAACGCAACTGGTTGTGAACCTATAATCTCCGAGAGTGGTTTGAGAGCATTTGATTGAAGAAGGTGGTGGAGCAAAAGAAGTTCATTAGGTGACCAATTTTTAAATCCCGAATCCATGGAGCCAGGCAGAAAGTAATTGTGGTGTAAGAGCGGCATTAGGGGAGAGTTATAGGACCAGAGGATTTTTTTATGTAGCATGTTCCAAATGTCCAGGGTTGATGAGGTAAAGAGATGAAGTAGTAGAAGAATTATCTCTTGAGGAGCGAGGTATACATGGAGCAGTGGACAAGTCCAAACCACATAGAGCATATTCTAATTTGACTCATAATTTGGAGTTGCTGGCA
The DNA here is from genome assembly GCA_018402905.1 of Glandirana rugosa. NCBI lineage: Eukaryota > Metazoa > Chordata > Amphibia > Anura > Ranidae > Glandirana > Glandirana rugosa. Next base: position 719,702 of record BLSH010347680.1, read on the forward strand.
TATTTCCAATCTGATACACGTGACAAAGCTATAGCATGATAATACGTTTTGAAATTTGGAAATGCCAGCCCCCAGAACGCTTGGAATAAAAAATAATCACTCTAGATATTCTTGGGTGTCTGTTCCCCAAACATAGCGGGAGATCATGGTCTGCAGAAGGGAGAAAAACCCAATAGGGACACCCAGAGGCAACATTTGGAAAATAAAAAGTACACAGGGTAGAATATTTATCTTTATTATGTTTACTTTACCTAGCCACGAGTGGGATAAAGAGGACCAATTCCGAAGATGTGATTTAATTCTATTTAGAAGGGGAATATAATTGTGTTTAAAAAGAGAATGGAGATGAGGGGTAAGATAGATACCTAAGTATTTCAAGTTCTCTGACTTCCATTGGAATGGAAAGGGTGGTTTTAGGCGATGTGTGAAATTGGTTTTGATAAATGTTTTGAGCACAAATCATAGTGGAATGTGAATAAAGAAACACCTACAGTGTTAACTGTACAACTAAGATTGAAACAACAAAGACACAGTTTTCATTTTTATTTAAACGCACAGTATAAAGTGACATGATTATTAAATACATCCAGAAATAATTTTTTCATTATTTTCAGCATAAAGGAGTGGTGTGGCACTGTTTTTCACATATACAGATGTATATTAGTGTTAAGAGTGACACTAAGTGATTGCAGCAACTCTGTAGTCATACGGTATATAGAGCACTTAAAGTGGATGTAAACCCAATTCATTAAATTTGAACTGGGCACATCTATCTGCAGTGTTTTCTTATCTCTCGTTAAAGCACTGAGTCCCCTGGCTTTCTCCTGCTTCGTTCTTCTGTTATCAGCCTGATAACTTCTGACACAGGAGATAAAATCAGCCTGAAATTTGTGTTGTGGGAGGTTGCTATAAATAAATCAGCAGAGAGCATGACTTTTCAGAGCAATGTTCTGCACATTCCTTACTTTGACAATGTGGAGTGGTGGTGTGTGCCTTTCCTCCAATCAGCTGTCTTGGCTGTATGCCCAGACTTTACACTCAGTGTTAAACAGGAAGAGAAAATCTGTAACACAATCTAAAGAATATATAAAGCTGAAGACAGCAGATATGGATGTAAAACTTTTATAGGGAGATTTGTTTCATCCCGGTGTATCATCTGAGGCTGTTCACTTTACTGGGTATATGTGAGGGTTTACATCCACTTTAAAGTTTAGGGTGTAGCTGCGTGGGAGTAAAAAGGATTTGGACATGTTGTACAATACTTAAAGGTGTATTTGATTATTTTTTGCCATCTGTGTTCTGTTAGAAAGATTTACCTTAATTTTCTGTCCAGAATCTCCCAAAAATGTAACAGGAATTGAGAGGAAATTTCCCTAGAAAGTTTTGAATTCACATACACTATAAAGAGAAACTCCAGCTAACAATAGCCCCCCCCCAACACCCCAAAGATCTTAAAAAAAAACAAAAACAGTTTTACCGCTATCTCCAATTGCAACACTGGATAACTTCCCTCAGATGCCATTGAACTTTACTGTACCATAAAACAGTCTTGTGCTCCTGGCACTATTTCTTGAGTTCTAGTAGTGCCCCAGGCTCACTGTCCTATGTATCTAAATGGGAACGAGACCTATCTCCCATTGGCTTGGTGGATTGGAATAAAGCCTGGTCAAGTATTGCAAAGTGCTCCTTTAAAACGACCACTCTGGAGGCAGCCTAAAAGGTGCTCCTCTGCTGTTATTGGGTCCAAGCCCACAATGCCAAATCAAACCCATCCTACAATGATCGATGTTTCCAGGGATGCAGCCAATGAGGAGACAAACTTTATATCTGGTGGTCCTGCCCCCGTCTGGTGGGATTTTAGCCAAGGTTCTTTGGACTGTTGTTCATCCTCTTCCATGTACCTATTCGAAAAGACACTAAATTTACACTTCTCCACTGCCCGATCCTGGGCCTCTTCTCCGAATAGAAGCTGTCCAGCTATCTATTTATAGCTGCAATAGCCAGGGCCTGGACAAAAAAATAGGATTTTTTGACTTACTGTAAAATCCTTTTCTCTGAGATCACTGACAGACGCAGCCCTCTCATTGACAAGTGGGGGTTTATGCACATCCTACTAGGAGTAGACTAGGCTAAAAAGAAAAAAAAAAGGCAAACTGACCCCTCCCAGGGGGCCGTCCTCACTCCAGCATATAACTCCCCAGCTCTGCATAGCATATCAGTTCGTAACAAGCCATACAAACGCAACACAGAGGGGTGGGTGCTGCATCTGTCAGTGAACTCAGAGAAAAGGATTTTACGGTAAGTCAAAAAATCCTATTTTCTCTTACGTTCACTGTCAGACGCAGCCCTCATTGACAAGTGGGGATGTCCCAAAGCAGTGTCATTCCAGAGGGGTGGGTAAACAACAACTGTACCCAACAGAATCCTTGCAGGAGGTGCCAGCCGCGCCTACACCGCCGCCTGCAAAACTTTGCGGCCAAAAGCAGCATCCGCGGATGCTGACACATCAACTTTGTAAAATTTAACAAAAGTTTGCACCGAGGCCCATGTAGCCACCTTGCACACCTGAGACACCGAGGCTTGGTGTCTGAAGGCCCAGGAAGTGCTAATCGCCTTGGTGGAATGAGCCGTGACCGGAAAAGGAGGTTCTTGGCCCCGAACCATATACGCATGGGTCACCGTCTGTCTGATCGAACGGGAAACAGTAGCTGACGAGGCCGTCAAACCCTTTCGCGGCCCTTCCCTCAGTACAAACAAGGCATCAGACTTCCGAAAGGAAGCTGTAGCCATCAAATACACCCGCAAAGCCCTCACGACATCCAAAGAATGTAAAGCAAACTCCTTGGGATGTGACGGGTGCGGACACAATGAAGGGAGAACAATGTCCTCATTAATGTGAAAAGAGGAAACCACCTTCGGTAGGAACGAAGGAGAAGGGCGCAGCACCGCCTTATCCTTATGAAGGACCAAGTAGGGAGACCTACATGACAAAGCCGCCAACTCAGACACCCGCCTAGAGGATGTAGTGGCCAACAAAAAGGCCACCTTTTGTGACAGCAATTGTAAGGGACTATCCCTGATCTTCTCATATGGCGGTTTCTGCAGTACAGAAAGTACTAAATTTAAATCCCTCGGTGCCAAAGGTGACCGTACCTGAGGAGCCACATGACGTACACCCTGTACAAATGTACGTACCAAAGAATGCGTCGCTAAAGGACGTTGAAAAAGAATCGCCAGAGCCGAAATCTGACCTTTGAGAGTGCTCAAAGCCACTTTTTTATCCAGGCCTTGCTGAAAGAAAGCCAGCACCCGGGATATAGAGGAAGAGCGGGGGTTCCAACCCCTCGCCTCACACCAGGCAATATAAGCCTTCCAGGTGCGATGATAAATCTTGCGTGAAGTACACTTGCACGCCTTAAGCATGGTAGGGATCACGGAGTCAGAGACACCCCTATCCCTCAGTACCTGGGACTCAATAGCCAAGCTGTCAAAGCGAGCAAGGGTAAAGCAGGGTGCAGGATGGGTCCCTGTGACAGCAGATCTTCGCAAAGCGGGAGCTGCCAGGGAACATCTGTTACCATCCGCACCACGTCGGCGTACCAAGGGCGCCGAGGCCAATCCGGAGCCACCAGGATTGTCGGGATCCCCTCTGCTTCTATCCTGTAGAGTAGCCGCGCTAGAAGCTTGAGGGGAGAGAAGGCGTACAGCAGCCGGTACCGAACCCAAGGTGCTACCAGTGCGTCCGTGGCGGCCGTCAACGGATCCCTTGTTCTGCACACGAAAGTCTGCACCTTGTGAGTGAACCTGGACGTCATTAGGTCCACGTCTGGCGTGCCCCACCTGTGGCAAATCTGGCGGAACACCTCTGGATGTAGGGACCATTCCCCCTGATCCAGTGTCTGGCGACTGAGAAAGTCCGCCTGCCAGTTTTCTACGCCCGGATAGTAAATGGTGGAGATTGCCGGCACGTGAAGTTCTGCCCATCTCAGAATGTGGGCCGCTTCCGCAGCTGCTGCCGAGCTCCTTGTTCCGCCCTGATAATTCACGTACGCCACTGCCGTGGCGTTGTCCGACTGAACCCGAACCGGGAGTCCACGCAGACTTGCAGACCAGTGGGAGAGACAGAGCCTGATTGCCCTCAGCTCCAGCACATTTAGCGGAAAGCGAGATTCCTAAGCCGACCAACGGCCCTGAGCAGACAACTGCCCCAGGACCCCTCCCCAGCCCGATAGGCTGGCGTCCGTCATGACTGTCGACCAATTTAGGGGGAGAAACGACTTCCCCAATGTCAAAGCCGGGACCCGGAGCCACCAGGTCAACGACCCCCTGGTCTGATGATCCAATTTGATCAGCTGGTCCAGGGACAACGGAGACTTGTCCCACCGTATCACGATCGCTCACTGCAGGAGCCGAGTGTGACACTGGCTGTAAGGTATCGCTTTGAAGGCCGAGACCATGAGCCCCAACACCCGCATACAGAACCGCAAGGAGGACCACTGACGCGACAGCAGGGTTCGCACTGCTGCTTGTAGTGTCAGCAACTTGGCCGGAGGCAAGAACACCTTCGCCTGCACCGTGTCCAGTATTAAAGCCAGATATTCCAGTCGACAGGACGGGGTCAATGTCGACTTCTGGTTGATCAGCCAGCCAATGTCTCTCATCGAGGACATGGTGATAGCAACATTGTCCTCCAGAGCCGAGGCAGACTCCACTCGCAGGAGTAGGTCGTCAAGGTATGCTAGCACATCAATACCTCTCTGCCTCAATAGAGCCAGCAACGGAGCCAACAGCTTGGTGAAGACCCGAGGAGCCAAGGCCAGACCGAAGGGAAGTGCCACAAATTGGTAATGTAGGTCTCCTACCGCAAAGCACAGGAAGCGCTGATGCCGGAGACAAATGGGAACATGCAGATAAGCGTCCCTGATATCCAGAGATGCCATGAAGTCCTCTTGGTGAAGGGCGGCCACAACCGAGAGGACAGATTCCGTCCTGAATTTCCGCGCTTTCACAAAGTGATTTAGCGCCTTTAGATCCAGAACTGGCCTGACCCCACCCTTTTTGGGCACCACAAAGAGGTTTGAATTGAAGCCGCGAAACCTTTCCAACGGAGGTACCGGCACAATCACCCCTTGTTCGGACAGCGTCTGAACGGCCCCTAAGAGAGCTTCTCGATGCCCCTGCGGAAGCCTAAAGTTTGATGGGAAGAACCTGTCTGGGGGTAGAGTGCTGAACTCTATCCTGTACCCTGAAGACACCACTTCCAGCACCCACCGGTCGGAAATGCGGGCAGTCCACCTGTCTGCGAACCCCAAAAGTCGGCCCCCCACCCGAGAGTCGGGCGGGGGCAACCCATCATGCGGAGGAGGACTTTTCCTCCGTCTTTTCGGGCTTGCGCTGCCAGGGCTGCTTACCGGACCCCGAGGCAGACTTGCCGGGCCTTGAGCCCTTGCCCGCTGAACCGGGCGCACGAAAAAAGGCTTCTGGCCCGATGATGAATGACCCTGCTTATGGCGGAAATCCCGTCGCTTAGGTTCTGAGAGAAAGGTACTCTTCCCCCCGGTGAAATCCTTAATGATTTCATCCAATTGCGCCCCAAAAAGCCGACCACCCTGAAAAGGAAGATCCGTGAGGCCCTTTTTGTACGCGTGGTCACCTGACCAACACCGCAACCACAGCACCCGTCTGATAATGACTGCAAAAACAGACATCTTCGACAGCATGGGGAGCAGGTCCAAGGCCGCGTCACACAGGTACCGGAGACCCTGTATCAGATGGTCAGCCCGCTGCAAAGCCTCAGGTGAACACCCGTAGCCCAACTCATTGTGCAATTCAGTTGCACATTCCGAAAGTGACTGCGCCACCATGGCTGAGGCCAGAGCTGGCCTCATGGCTGCCCCCGCCACCAAGAACGGTGCCTTGGAAACCGCCTCCGTCCGCCTATCGGCCGGATCCTTAAAAGAGGGAGACCCTTCCAAGGGAATGGTCGTCACCTTATTCAGACGAGCCACCGGAGGGTCCACTGCGGGGGATGCCCACTTCTGCAAAAAACTGTCCTCAAAGGGATAGCGCACAGAGAAACGTTTGGGCAGTGAAAAGGAATTCTGCAGACGCTGCCATTCCTTATACACAAACTGGTCAAAAAATTGGGCATAAGGATGTGCCTTAGGGGTCCGTGACAGCTTAAAGGACCCACAAACGTAGGCAGTCTCCTGCGACTCCCTGGCTTGGTCCAGCCGCAAAGACTCACGGATATCGGTGATCAGGGAGGCCACCGGTGCCCTTCCGCGCGTCTTCCTCACTGTCCGAGGGCTCCAAGTTCACCATCTGAGAGCTCCACGAGGGTCCCTGTGACCACTGAGGCCCCTTCCGGTTCAGAATCCTCCCCAGAAGACGGAGGGGGGGTGGATACTTTTTAGACACCCCCTTAGCACGGCTCGGTACCCCCCCCTCCCAATATGGAAGTTAATTGATCCAGGGGAACCAGAGGTCCCATCGCAGCTTGCGCTTCCACGGACCCCTCTGGAGAAGAACCCGCAGGTTCAGCCGCCATTGTGCCACCTGAATACTTGCTAGGCCTATAGGCCATGACACCCCCACTATGCAGCCCCATCACTGCCCCACAGAGCAACCGGGTAAATGCCCAGGAGGACTGTGCTCACCGACACCCCAGGGAGAGCCAGCTAAACTTGCTGTTACTGCCCTTCTAGCGCTATGTCCCAGTAGGAGTGCTGTCCGCCCCTGCCTTGTGCTGTCACTGCCACTGTGCTTGCACCGCTGTCCATAAGAGAAGAGGAAGAAACGGCGCCGACACGCACGTCATCTTCAGGCAGGCACACCAAAAATGACGAGCGGTCACAAGAGGCCAAAAGCACATCCAAACAGCCCGCGACTACGGCATAATGGCCGCCGAGCATTCAGAAGAGGCCAAAACAGCCCACAAAATGGCCGCGGCTACAGCAAAATGGCAGCGGATCGCCGCATGACGGTTCTTAGCGCGGGGGTGCGGCGCAGGGGGGGCAGGGGGGAGGAAGAACAGGGAAACCAAAGGGGGCCTGTAGCCCTGAACCCTCCACCGGACAGCAATGGTACCGCTAGTCGCCCTGCCCCCCCTTCACACCCCTGGAAGGGGGTTGAGAGAAGGGTCACTCACCAATCCGACGGGCGTAGCGGGCAGCCGCCCGGTAGCAGACCTTCCACCCCTCAGATGGGGAGGGATGCTGCAGGCCAAACGCCCCTGGACGCGAGCGCAGTCCGGTCACTCGGACGCAAGTGGGGTTCACCCACTAGCCCCCCATACAGAACGGGTACGATGCGGCGGACCACGCTAAAGCTAAGGGTTGATACAAATGAGAAAGAGAGCAAGCCCGCTCAGGTGTGTTCTATTAGTGAAAGCCTAGGTTTTCAGGTGCAGGTCCAGATAGCCGCTGATCCACATCCAAGTACAAAACAAATGAAGAGGACCGC
>BLSH010347680.1:735968-746036 GCA_018402905.1 Glandirana rugosa
TATAAGTAATATATTGATATCGAACTTGGTCAAAACCATTTATGGACTTTTTTTGATTTTAACACGGATACAGGTTTATATATGTCAGGACGAGTGGTAATAACCGTGGGTACTTCAAATACATGTATAACACCTTATAGATGACTTCCTTTACATAGTTTAATTGGTTGTATAATGATGTCTATCGAACACAAACTGTTTTTTGACATTTACTATTTATTGTAAATTTTTCTATTTGTAATACTCCTTTTGTCTCTTTTGGTATTACGAACGGAACAGTCACCATAACCGTGGGAAACGACGTTTAGTCATACCTTTGGGTTAAACCGAGTGGACAACGTCTAGAGTTTACTCCTAGTGGATTTATCATTTACAGTTTTTTGTCAAACACAAGCTATCTGTAGTAATATGTTGGTTAATTTGATACATTTCCTTCAGTAGATATTCCACAATATGTACATAAACTTCATGGGTGCCAATAATGGTGAGCAGGACTGTATATATTTGGACATAGGCACAATTTTAGTTTTTTTCAGGTATTTACCAAAACTGGTTCAAGCTATAGTTATATAATGAATATGTGCTGAAAGTGCACACTCTCAGGTTTAATTTGAGGGTATGTACATCCAAATTGAAGGAAGGGTTTAGGAATTCCATCTCTTTAGAATTGCCCTCTCCTCTTTTTCAAGGGATCAGTAATTGGACAATCAAATCAAAAGCTGTTTCATGACCAGGTGTGGGCTACTCCAATATTTCTTCATCAATTAAGCAGGTAAAAGGTCTGGAGTTGCATTTGGAATCTATTGCTGTGAACCTACATCATGCCTTCAAAAGGAGCTGTCCAAGTGAAACAGGCCATTGTAAGGCTTCAAAAACTAAACAAATCCGTCAGAGAGATAACAGCAACATTAGGAGTGGCCAAATCAACAGTTTGGTACATTCTGAAAAAAGAACAATGCACTGGTGAGCTCCGCAACATAAAAAGGCCTGGACGTCCATGGAAGACAACAGTGGTGGATGATCGCAAGATCCTCTTTATGGTAAAGAAAAACCAATTCACAACATCCAGACAAGTGAAGGACACTCTCCAGGAGGTGGGCGTATCATTGTCAAAGTGAGGGTTCACCACAAGGTGCAAACCATTCATAAGCCTGAAGAACAGAAATGCCAGATTAGACTTTGCCAAAATAAATGAACAAATAAAAAAGTCAGACCAGTTCTGGAAAAGCATTCTTTGGACTGATGAAAGCCTAATCTGTACCAGAATGACCAGAAGAAAAAAGTGTGGAGAAGGCTTGGAACAGCTCATGATCCAAAGTACACGACATCTGTAAAACATGGTTGAGGCATTGTGATGGCATGGGCATGCATGGCTTCCAGTGGCACTGGGTCATTGGTGTTTATTTATGTGACAGAAGACAGAAGCAGCTGGATGAATTCTGCAGTGTTTAGAGATATACTGTCAGCCCAGATTCAGCCAAATGCAGCAAAGTTGATAGGACAGTGCTTCATAGTATACTAACCTACTAACGGACAGATGGACAATGATCCAAAACACACTGCAAAAGCAACCCAGGAGCTTTTGAAGGAAATTAAGTGAAATATTCTGCAATGGCCGAGTCAACCACCTGATCTCAACCAAATTAAGCATGCATTTCACTTGCTGAAGGCAAAACTAAAGGCAGAAAGTACCACAAAGAACAACTGAAGACAACTGCAGTTAGAGCCTGGCAAAGCATCAGAAAGGAGGAAACCCAGTCTTTGGTAATGTCCATGGGTTCAGACTTCAAGCAGTCATTGCCAGTAAGGGATTCTCAACAAAATATTAAAAACAAACATTTTATTTATGACTATATGCATTTGTCCAATTACATTAGAGCCCCTGACAATGGGGAACTGTGTATAAAAATGGTTGCAGTTTATAAAATTTGTACTTGATATTTATGTTCAACCCCTTGAATTAAAGCTGAAAGTATGCACTTCAAATTGTTTTGTTTTAATTTTATTCTGGTGGTATACAGAGCCAAAAGTATGTTAGGGACCTTAGATTGTAAGCTCCTTGAGGGCAGGGGCTGATGTGAATGTACAATATACACTCACCGGCCACTTTATTAGGTATACCTGTTCAATTGCTTAGCAACACAAACTGCTAATCAGCCAATCACATGGCAGCAACTCAATGCTTTTAGGCATCTAGACACGGTGAAGGTGACTTGCTGAAGTTCAAACGGAGCATCAGAATGGGAAAGAAAGGGGATTTAAGTGACTTTGAATGTGGCATGAATGTTGGTGCCAGATGGGCTGGTCTGAGTATTTCAAAAACTGCTAATCTGCTGGGATTTTCACACACAACCATCTCTGCGGTTTACAAAGAATGGTCCAAAAAAGAGAAAATATCAAGGAAGCGGCAGTTGTGAGTATGAAAATGCCTTGTTGTTGTCAGATGAGAATGGGCAGAATGGTTGGAGATAATAGAAAGGCAACAGTAACTCAAATAACCACTCGTTACAACTAAGGTATGCAGAATACCATCTCTAAACGCACAACACATCGAACCTTGAAGCAGATGGGCTACAACAGCAGAAGACCACAACGGGTGCCACTCAGTGGCGGCTGGTGAAGTTTTTGGATGGGGGGTGCCAGGCCCCGCCCTTCCTTTAGACCCCTCCTACTTCTAATAAGCCCCGCCCTTATATAATCCACCCACTCCGTACCCTGTATTCCACATATTGTGTCAGGAGTATACAGGACACAGTATACAGCTCAGCAACAAAGGACACAGTATACAGCTCAGCATCACAGGACACAGTATACAGCGGAAGTCACCTCCGCTGCCACAGTGACCCGCCCCCGGCCACGCAGCCAATCACCCTGAGCGGAGGCTCAGGGCAGCCAATCAAGCTATGAGTGTGCGCCTGTTCAGCGCACACTCATAGCTTTTAATGGCCAACCAATAGGCTCACTACTTGGCTGTCATGTGACAGCCAAGGAGCCAAAAAAAAAAAAAAGTCAATGTACCGGCGCCTCCTGCGGGGGGCGGGGTTGACTTTTTTTTTTCTTCTTTTGCCGGCGGGGAGGCGGCGCCCCAGCACCCCTCACACACCAGCCGCCGCTGGTGCCACTCCTGTCAGCTAAGAAGAGGAAACTGAGGCTACAATTCACACAGGCTCCCCAAAATTGCACAACAGAAGATTGGAAAAACATTGCTTGGTCTGTTGAGTCTCAATTTCAGCTGCGACATTCAGATGGTAGGGTCAGAATTAGGTGTGAACAACATTGAATGCATGGATCCACCCTGCCTTGCATCAACGGTTCAGGCTGGTGGTGGTGGTGTAATGTTGTGGGGGACCCACACTTTGGGCCCCTTAGTACCAATTGAATATCGTTTAAATGCCACGGCCTACCTGAGTATTGTTGCTGACCATATCCATCCCTTTATGATTACAGTGTACCCATCTTCTGATGGCTACTTCCAGCAGGATAACGCACCATGTCACAAAGCTCAAATCTTCTCAAACTGATTTCTTGAACATGACAATGAGTTCGCTGTACTTCAATGGTCCCCCTACAGTCACCAGATCTCAATCCAATAGAGCAATTTTGAGATGTGGTGGAATGGGAGATTCGTGTCATGGATATGCAGTCAACTGCGTGATGCTATCATGTCACTATGGATCAAAATCTCTGAGGAATGTTTCCAACACCTTGCTGAATCTATGCCACAAAGAATTAAGGCAGTTCTGAAGACAGAAGGGGGTCCAACCCAGTACTAGCCAGGTGTACCTCAAAGTGGCTGATGGGTGTATATGTACAGCGCTGCGTAAATTGACGTGATAAAGTCCCTGAAATAAATAAATAAAATATGTCTCAGTCCCATCTCAGGATTCTCTGTAGTTGCATAACTGACTACAGAAAATTTCACAGTACTCCCCACAGTAGTATGAAAAAACATAGGGTGGGGACATCTCCCAGAAAGCAGAGCAGACAAGCCCCACAGTTACCCAATGGTGGTCTGGAAGTGCCCCAAAAGTGACCCAGCAGACAACCCCCCCCCCCAGATGGGAATATTCCTGCAAGGGTCTTCAAGGGCTGGCTTTCACCAGATGGGTGCAGCTCAGCCCTGGACCTTTATTGCAGTTTGTGGCTGCAACACACAGTACACCAGTTGCCTGGATAGAGACCTCAGCGGATTCCGGTGCCCCTAGGTCAACAGATCATATCTATATCTTGGTTACAATTTTCAAGACTGTGCCGAGCATCAGCTTATATGTAAAGAATAAAAACAGAATGCTTTTAAGCTCTGCAGCTGTCAGAAGAAACTTCCATGAAGAAAAAGAGCCTTCATAAAAGAAACAAGCAAACAAAAGTCTGCTTCTCCTAGAAAGAGAGAAGGCATCCAACCGTAAGAATGCAAAAAACTGAGTCATGCTTGAAATGGGAGGAATTATGCTGGGCTGTCCCAACAGCTAGGATTTGTTACCAGTGTCCAGTCTCCTGAAGGTGGCTGCATAACCCTACGTCTCTGAATATACAATTAGGAATTTCTTCCCACTTTTTCGTGCTCTCCCTGACCCCATAGGCTGGAAAAAATACACTCTAATGAATTTTAATGCAAAAAAAAAAAAAAAATATCTATAACCCAATTTTTTGGTGAAATATAAAAGATATTACGTCATGTAAATAGATACCTAATATGTCATGCTTCAAAATTGCGCACACTCGTGGATTGGCAAAAAACTGATACTCAAAAGTCTCCATAGGCGATGCTTTAACATTTTTTACAGGTTAGAGTCCAAATGAGCAGTATTGACAGCACCACAGGAAATTCTGAAGAATAATTGTTTATTGTAGAAGAAAACATCAAATAGCAATTACATCAAGGTCCACAGGGAGTACATGGAAAGACACCAGCGATTGATTGACGCGTTTCACAGGAATTTACACCCGCTTAGTCATAATCTATGAATCAAATGGCAACGTAGACATATATACACATTTCAACTGACTTAAACACCAGTATATCGTTAGCCTAATGATTGCTCAGTGCACACTGGTGTTGACAAACACCTAATTACCGTGAGACAAGGAAACAGACAACATGTGTGCAAAAAACACAGATGACAGATAAAATTCATCTTTTACATAGTATAATATAAAAGAAAGAAACAACATATAATACAATAAAAAATTAAAAATGCTTTTGTGTAAATGAATTATACATGAAAATTTGTATCCTTTCCTTGTCTCGAAAGGAAAAACAGGGATGGGGAGGAAAGGGAACAAAGGAAACCCGTATATAAACCATAGCACCAAAAAGTCTGGAAACCAGATATATTCTGACAAAATCACAAAAATATTGCCTATAAAGTATTGTATAATATATATATATCCTTGTCTATATGTATACCCCTTTTGACAAATGGAAACGGGCTGGGGAATGAAGGTAAGGGAAAAAGCTAAAAACAACAGAAAAACCCGAAAAATTATTTTGAATGGAGTTTTATGCGTGTGTTCCAAGCACCAAGGCACTAGGTCCGATGGCACAACCATGACCAGAAAAACTTTAAAAGGAAGAACCAAGGGTAATAGATATCCAGCACCCATATTAGTACTCATCTCAAAGGTAACATATCTGGAAGAGACACCATCAGCGTCCTGTGTCCAGGTGAGAGTCACACATTCCTCCCGTGAATCTATAAATATGTATATAGGATTCTCCTTTTACTATTAGAAAAAATCACCAAAGGATAAATAATATAAAAAGGAAAAAATGATAAAAGATAGTATATGAAAAATGAAAAAACTAATGAAAATGAAAAAACCCACGGGAGGAGCATCGGAGAACATCCAGATCGATTGTAACATCGTTAAACCATGTATATTCGTTCTATTATCTTTATAGCAAAAACTATTGTTACACCTCTAGCACTTTACTATAGTTATCAGATGATAAATCACTCAAGAAAAGCGCAGTAGAGAGTAAACAGACCCAAAGGATTGATCGATACGAGAATCCCTGTGGAATGATAGTAAAAATCAACTATCGCAGGGAATACAGCCATGAGAAGAACTATATAGAAGCCGTACGTGTAGCTATCATGAGAAAAGCTGTGAGGTCTGTATAAGATGTATAACATGTGCGATTACAAAGCCAGATCGGCATGTGTATCGCATCTGGGAGTCAAGGTATGCCAAACGGCAAACATCACTTCAAACAGTAACTCACAGGGTTAAAGCCAAAAACGTAGAGAGAAAAAGGGAAACAAAATCACCAGATCTTACTAGTTGTGATACAATGACACAATAGAATACACAATGAAAAATAATGAAAAAAGATCTATAACGTGTGCGACATAAACTTAAGAAGAGCACTATGCCGAGACCCACCCACATATATAAAGAATCCCAATAACTACAGATATTAGGAAGTGATTATATATAAGTGTCCTGATAAGAGATATCGGATTGTATGGCAGGATAATCTTTTCCCAAACAAAATATTTGTCTGCTTAAGTTCAGTAATAATAACCACTGTATGTCTTCACACCTTAAGGGCGGACAGAACAATAATATGTCAAAAATATAACAAAACAAAACAAACCACACTGGTAGATATACTGGGATATATATATATTAGAAAAAATCAGCAATGTACATCAAAACAGGGTAGAGATTGCGAGAGACACCCCCGATGCATTGTCATTCACACATGGATCATATACACACATCTCACTTTGTCCATTAAATGAAATAAAATAACATATGTGCAGATAACGATACATGTGTGAAAACACTGCAACCCATACATGAATGTTTATGGAAGAAAGGGGGGGGGGGGGGGCTAAGGTCAATTTAACCATAGGTGAGTGTATAATCCAGAGAAACACACTAACCTGTCTATATAGAAAATGTTTATTGCTACTAAAAGAACCTCAAAACAAAGCACACATGTCTGTATAAGTATATATGGGAAAGAGTAGCAAAAAAAGGGGAAAAGCGGCTCTCCCTTGTATGGGTACTATTTTTTACAGGTTACCTGTTTAGAGTTACAGATGAGGTATAGCGCTAGAATTATTGTTCTTGCTCTAACGTTTGTATTGTGTATGTATATAAAATATCTGAAGTCAATAAATGCTACTCTCTGGAAGAATTGATCGATTGCTGTGGGAACTACAATGATCATAACTAAATAATAATTACATCCATTCATCCACTACTACAATCTTGTTTATGTTTATCCATTATGTCATCAAATTCACACATCAGACTATCCCAACAGGGGTCCCAATCTCTACGTAACACACCAACGGGTTTTACTGCTGCTGTTACCAATTCCATGGGAGGATGCCACACATAATCCATCATCACCAGACATCATCCACGACTTCATGTTTGCAAGATCAACCACCAGACCCTGCGGTACGCAGACATCTGCACCGATTATGTCCTGATCCTGACAAACAACATCAAACTTCCACTTCTCTCCCCCTATTCGCATCTCAACACCATGCACAAAAGGAGCTTCAGTGGAATGTCTAGTGACACCTATTATTCTAATTTTCTCATTTCCAGGGACAACAGATTTGCTAAAACTAATAGCTGCCCCACTATCTAACAGCGCATTTTCACAAGTTCCCCCTAATGTTACATCAACAGTGGGCCGCCCCCAGGAGTCTGATGTTAAATCAGTTAAGAATCATCAGGAAGGGGCGTGGGGGGCTCGGGACTAGGGTTGCCACATCATCCCTTTAATCCAGGACACATATCAAATGCACAGGTTCTGTGGCTGATTAAGGTGGTAATTAAACTCACTTGGTGCCTTATCTGCATTAAAATAGCCCCAGAACCTGTGTAATTCATATGTGTCCTGGATTAAAGGGATGATGTGGCAACCCTACTCGGGACCCCTAACAATCACTCATAGTACATCATATGTCACATCACTTTCCTTTTCTACTGCTGCTATTTTGACCCCTCCTGCCTTTATTTTTTCCATTTCCTCCTGCATCTTATATAGCTCCTCCTGCAAACAAACTCTCTCACTTCTTATTTCATTAAAAGGCACCCAAAGCTGTTTGTTAGGATTTGCTGGTTTCTGGCCTTCTATAACTACCTTAATTTTTCTTCCTTTCCATGGTCCTTTAAAATTATCTCTATTTTGCTGACCCTCAACTCTAAAAATTCTAGCTGCATCAATCAAAAAGCTATACTCTGCACTTTCTGCTCCACAAAGTGTCTGCTCTCAACAAAATATAATTATAATCACTAGGATCAGGTGTCACAGATAAAATGCCTTCCCTGACATCCTCATCTAATGCTTCTAATAACATTGCCCTGTGCACAAAACCACCATGTTCAAAGCCTGGATTCCCGGTCATTAGATATTCCATCACACTGCTAATTCTATCTGAAAGTTCATATGGGCATTCATATTTCATTTGTCCAATTTTTCCTGACAATTACACATTTGTTGTTACTCCATACAATGCTTTTAACAATTTCTTTAAAATGTCCTTTTATGACGTTGGCCACAATTTTGTAAAATCTGTGCCCACAAACCATTGCCTACACTTTTCTGCAAAATTCTAGCTAGGTCTTCCGAATTCAAGTTGTATGTGTCTCTGACTCTCTGCAAATCCCAGAACCATTTCATGAATTTATTTACATCATAGCAGGGTACCTGTCCTATCTCTCTCACAATGGCTTCCATCTCCTATGGCTTTAATTGTTTTGTGATCAATTGAACTTCACTTGAATTGTCAGTGTTCAAAACAGGGTTTGAAATGCCTAATTAGATAACCAGTCCCGAATATCACGGAGCCATTATCTGTCCCTTTTATACGTATAGAACAACTGGTTTGGTCAGTCCCGAATACCAATGTGGCTTTGCACAACCATTAACATTCTTTTGATGTATAAAATAGATTTGTCAACTGCCTGTCCCAATACATACCCAATATATGTATACATATAATGTAATATATACATGTGCATGTACATACATATATATATAGTACAGACCAAAAGTTTGGACACACCTTCTCATTCAAAGAGTTTTCTTTATTTTCATGACTATGAAAATTGTAGATTCACACTGAAGGCATCAAAACTATGAATTAACACATGTGGAATTATAAACATAACAAAAAAGTGTGAAACAACTGAAAATATGTCATATTCTAGGTTCTTCAAAGTAGCCACCTTTTGCTTTGATTACTGCTTGGCACACTCTTGGCATTCTCTTGATGAGCTTCAAGAGGTAGTCACCTGAAATGGTTTTCACTTCACAGGTGTGCCCTGTCAGGTTTAATAAGTGTGATTTCTTGGGGGGCGTGGCCTGGCCGTCATGGAGTAGAGACGTGTGTGAGGAGAGCTCCGGCGGTCACGGGCTGAAAATCAGCAAACACCACCTGAACAGCACCATCCTCGGGACCCCCTGATGCCTGTTCGGTGACGTACCGCTTCCCAACCTCCTAGTAGCGGCCGGACGGGGACCGGAGGGATACATTCATACTTTCCCCCACAGACGCCGCACACGCGGTCCTCCTCCAAGATGGCGACGGACAAGGCATCAGCCGTCCCGCAGGTGCGATCTCCCTGGGCATCGGGTGGAAACTCCCCTGGACCCTCGGCTACTCCACAGGTGAGAGAGCTGAGCCCATCCACATCTATCCGCTCCTTAGGACAGACCTCGCAGGTGTCAGGGTCAGGGCTAGATCCGGAAGGTCGAGACTGTGGACGCTCCAGACAGGATTCCTCGCCTATCTACACCTACCCGAGTCGAGAGAGTGGACACCTCATCGGCTCCCAGGTCCCCTCAAAGGTGGGCTACGGGTCCCTCTAGCGTGGACGCCCTGCCGACTACGGAACAGGCAGCGGTAGAACCTCCTCCTGGCGCACACGCCGCAGACACCCCCTTTCATACTTACATAGGGAGGCCAGGGGCAGGCCGGCGATGATCCTCCAACCCTTCGCCATGCAGTGGCTTGTCCGTAGTCCCCCAGGGCTCCTACCACGACAAGTCCACCACAAACGACTAAAAGTCGGGCACTGGCGGCCTCGAGAGGA
>BLSH010347680.1:760513-789515 GCA_018402905.1 Glandirana rugosa
TAATACCTGTCCCTAATGCAGTAGTAGATGGTTTTAGAATGATAATCTCTCCCTCAGAGCACCCACAGGAACCTCTCCCTAATGCAGTAGTAGATGGTTTTAGAATGATAATCTCTCCCTCAGAGCACCAACAGGAACTTGTCCCTAATGCAGTAGTAGATGGTTTTATAACGATAAACTCTCCCTCAGAGCACCAACAGGAATGTTTCCCTAATGCAGTAGTAGATGGATTTAGAATGATAAACTCTCCCTCAGAGCACCAACAGGAACGTTTCCCTAATGCAGTAGTAGATGGTTTTAGAATGAGAATCTCTCCCTCAGAGCACCAACAGGAACATTTCCCCAATGCAGTAGTAGATGGTTTTAGAATGATAATCTCTCCCTCAGAGCACCAACAGTTACGTCTCCCTAATGCACTATAAGATGGTTCTGAACACTAATGTCTCCCTCACAGCACAGACAGGAACATCTCCCTAATGCACGATAAGATGGTTCTGAACGCTAATGTCTCCCTCACAGGACCGCAATGAAGGTCTCCCTAATGCAGTCTGAAATGGTTGTGAACGCTAATCTTTCCCTCACAACACCGGCATGAAGCTCTCCCTACTCTAGTCTGAGACGATCTGACACGTGGCACTACGTGACTCCAGCCCCATATAGAGGCTGGGTCACATGATGCACTGGCCAATCACAGCCATGCCATTAGTAGGCATGGCTGTGATGGCTTCTAAGGGCAAACTAGTGAAAAGCTTGTTGACTGGCTGCCCAGCAGCTATAGAAAAGACGCCAAAAATACCCGAATACCGAACCCGATCCCAGACTTTTTTTTTAATGCTGGGGTTCGGGGCACGGACACCCCAAAGTCCGGTACGGACCTGAACTTTACAGTCCGGGTTCGCTCAACTCTAGTGACAGGTCCTCTTTATGGAGAGATCTGGGGTCTATTAAAATCCTGAATCTTTCCTCTACCCTTAAAAGCAAAAGATAAAAAAAAAATGCATCTTTTGTTTAAAAGAAAAACATTTTTTTTAGTTCAGCCCTAGACCGTAAGTGATGTCATGATGTCGCTCCTGTCTTTCAAGAACAGAGGCAATGATCAGAGACGATCTGGTCTCTGTTCACCTCTAGGGGCACATAGAAGAAGGGATGGCTGCACACTGAAGCACAAAAAGGAGTCCTTTATTCTTGTACATAAAATCAAAAGGTCATACACCACAGGACAGCAGCAAATACAGCAGGTAGACACGTTTCACATAGTAAAGATGTGCTTATTCATTACTATTTGGTGCTTCAGTGTGCAGCCATCCCTTCTTCTATGTGACTTATATGGCAGGCTAGCCGTGGCTTGCACCTGTAGGAAGAATCCTTCAGCCAATGCACCTGTAATTACTCACCTGAAATGTGTTTTCCTTTCCCAGCATTTGCACCTCTATGGGCAGCCACGCGAACTGTGGGATTGTTTCCCAGGTTCGCCGGTAAGCCCGAAAAACACCGGTGAGCAAGATGTTTTAAGAGAAAGGTTTGCAAGAGCCTCAGATAGAATTTTGCCCACTGGAACGCAGGAATTGATAAAGTCATGAAGCCTAGGACTGACATCAGGTCTCTGAGTGTCACCGCAAATTGTTCTGGACAGACCCCACCTTTTTGGTAAGCGCCTGGACTTTTTCCATCGGGAGAAATGTCTTCTGCTCTGCAGAATCTGGCTGGGAGCCTAGGAATCGCAGGTTCTTGGTAGGTCGCAGATTGGATTTTTCTGTGTTTATTATCCATCCCAGTGACAGCCAAGTCTGAGCTTCCCGCAGAGCTTTTGCCAAGTGTGTCTCGGAATGACTTGCAAACAGCAGGTCTTAAAGATATGGTATTATTGTTATCTTCCTGAGTCTCAAGGGGGCCAGGGCTTCTGCCAGGACCTTGGTGAAAATCCTTGGTGATGATGAAAGTCCAAATGGGAGCACTCGACTTTGGAAATGGTGTTCCTTCCCATCTATCTCCACTGCCAATCTCAGGTACTTTTGAGACTCTTCTCTTATGGGGATGTGAAGGTAAGCATTCTTCAGGTCCATGGTTGCCATGAACATCATGTCCACTGGAAGAATATTTTTATCGAGAATATTGATTCCATATGGAAACGTTGTACCTGACTGTCTGATTTAAAGGTTTAAAGTTTAGTATCAAGCGAAAATTAACAGAGGGTTTTATTACTACAAAAACATGCAAGTAAAAACCTGCTCCCTTTTCCCCCTTCGGAACCAGGGTGAGGACCTGCTGGTCCACCATTTCCCCCAGCAACAGAGGAAGGGCACTTGCCTTTTTGGGATCTCTGGGAAGTTTTGTTAAAAGGAATCTCTGAGGGGGCCGGCTGTCAAATTTCAACGATGTCTGAAACAAATTTGTTGGCGGTCACTTTCGGCCATTGGAGGTGGAAGGTAGTCAGCTTTCCGCCTACTGGCATCAGGTAGTCATTGTTTGGGGGCTTGGCTAGAATAGCCAAAGAGGGGATTGCTTTTTTGTTTCCCCTTGTGCCCTGTCCAGTGTTTTTTAGGGTAATCTTCTCTTCCTGTGGCTGCTCTCTTCTGTGACGAAAAAATAATTTCTGAGGTGGTTTTCGTTTTTCCCCTGGGAAGGTCTTTTTATTGGCTGTCCTTTCTAAGACATCATCAAACCTGCCCCGAATAAAAGGTCCCCTGAGAAGGGAAGACTACACAGCCTTGGTCGGGGGACCCCGCATCCAAGACAAGTCTTTAGCCATATTGCCCATCTTGCTGCTACCACCAAGACCCACGATTTGGCTGCAAGCTTTATTGACTCGGCCGAAGCGCCTGCTATATAGCCAACTGCTTAGGAAAAAATAGGGGTGTCTTTAAGATGTCTTCCCAAGGGGTTCTGTTTTTGATGTGGTTCTGCAAATATCCCAGCCAGAGCTCCAAGTTCCTTGCCACACATGTAGTGGCTAGAGCAGTTTTAGACTTGCCAGGCTCTCTTTTGGACAACGTACCCCCTTTTGTCCTTTTAAATGACCCATATCCTCAAAGGCTAGTGAGGATTTTTTAGAAAGCTTAGAGAGTGGAGCGTCCAATTTTGGGTTGTTGTTCCACACTGCTTGTGGATCCTCATCGAAAAGGAATTGTCTTCTGTGACTAGCCACGAAAAACGGTTTCCTTTTTGGGTCATCCCACTCCTCCTTCACAACTTCCGACATGACCAGGTGGACTGGGAAAACTTTAGCTGTTTCCTTTTTCAACCCTAGGTACATTAAGCCATGTTTGTAAGGAGCTTCCTTCTCCTCCTCTATATCAAGGTTCTCATAAATGGCTCCCAACAAGTCATCCACATCCTCTAGGGATAGCTGTATTTGGGGCCTTTCTTCTCCTTAAACTCTTCTTCCTCTGGGACGCGGCCAAGCTGGCAAACTGAGTGGATGCGTGTGACCGGAGCTCCGCTTTTACCTGCAGCTTTTATCCGGCTATAGAGATCAGTTATACAACTACAACTTGTTCCTCATGTTGTGATCCACTTGGGCATGAAAAAAGGTTAAGTCGGGCTCTGGGAGACGCGGCAGCACAGCGATGAAGCACTCCCCGCAACAGCAGAGACAGGCCCAGGGAAGATGACAGCATATGGCGACACAGACCGCCATGTTGGATCCAACCACCCTGGAGGAGGACCGTTTCACTGCCCTGATGCAGGCTATCAACGGGGGCACCGCCACCCTCACCGCTAAGACAGACCTGTTACAGACGGAATTCAGGCTTATGAGATGAGATGTGGACAAGCTCGGTGATCAGGTGGGTGAGACGGAACGCCGGGTGGTTGAGACACAAGACCTTGCCAGGGAGCATAGATCCTCATTACACACCCTGCAGGTGAAAATAAAGTCACTGGAATTGCGTGCTGAGGACAGTGAAAACCGAAGCCGTCGCAATAATCTGCGGGTGGTCGGTCTCCCGGAGGGGGCAGAGGGGAAAGATCCCATGGCCTTTACAGAGCATCTCCTCCGTAGACTTCTACCCCAGGCCCAGTTCTCCCCGCAGTTTGTGGTCGAGCAGGTCCATAGGATGCCGTCGGTGCGGGAACCTGCAGGCTCCCTACCTTGCACCTTTATCTTTAAATTACTAAGCTTCCGAGACAGAGATTTGGCCCTCTGGGAGGCAAGGATACTAGAGGAGCTGCATTTTGAAAATACGCGTCTAATGCTCTTCCCAGACCATGTCAAGGCCCAGCTGCGTGCGAAGGGCCTGAAATACAGCATGCTGTTTCCCACATGCCTCTGCGTGGTGGATGGGGAGTCCACCAGATATTTCACTTCCCCTGAGAATGCTTCCAACTGGATTGACACCCAGCAAGGAGCCCGGTGAATGCCTCTATCCTGTCCTAAGTTACATCATTACACCTTGAGTTGCCTCCTGTTTTCTCTGTGAACGGCCAGTGAGTTCATCCTGCTCCCTCCCTTTTTTTTTTCTTAATCCATTTGGAGACTCTGACTCCGTGAGGTGTACAGATGCCAGAAGGTCTCCTGCTGAAGGGAAGCGATAAGTGATCGAATAGATTCCAAATGGAATTTTTGAACCAAAAGGAAATGATTAGGGATCTTCCTTCCAGGACCGGACCAATAATTCCCAGTAAATGTGTTGCTGGAGAGCAGCATAGAGATCCTTCCAACTTTTTGGGGAAGTCATAGCATGACGAGGAGGCAAGGATGGCAACTCTACTTTGAAGCCCCTGGGGAGAATGCTTTGGATCCAGATGTTAAAAAGTCTTGTGCCCAGTTGGCTGGAAAAGACAACAAGCCCCCCCTCCCATAAATGGAGGCACCCCCTCGTTGTGATAAGGGATTTCGGAACTTGGGGGTCTAGGCCTTAATGTAAAAATGTGAGCCCAACTTGGACTTAGCCTCAGAAATGTAGGGGAAATGAAAAAAAGCTTTTCTTAGTTTTAGTCATCTTCTTCTGGGGTAAGAGGGTACTCTCAACTCCCCCAGAAACAACCAAATAGGTATTGTCATTTAAAAGGCATCCACATGGAGCGCCTCTTAATGGGAAGACAGAAGACAAATAGTCAAAGGATCCTTCACATATGCATATCCAGAAAGATCATCCTAAATATATGGTGGAGTTTAACTGCCAACCCATCCAGAGGCTACTGCAAAACTAGGAGCAACAGGTTCACTTGCTAAAGGACAGATGGATCTATAAAAATGGATCCAGGGTTCAGAGCTATGTTTTTTGGACCAGATGGCTAAGGTCTGACAGACAGATGAGCAGCGGCAGACCGTCCATAAGGGGCGCCAGATGCAGCGTTCTATGGGTTGTTTTTTTTTTTGTGAAGCACATGATTAGAGCCGGAGGCTCTAATTGGCTTCAAAGAGGTTGGGCTCTGGGCATAATCAACATTTGCTATTGTCTTGCTGCTTCTCCTCCAGGCCACTCAGGACAGGAAGCAGGTCCTAAGACTCATGCAGTAATTCTCCATGAGAGGGACACTGGACCCATGCAAGAGTGTGGGGTATACAGAAGAGTAAAAATGATGCCAATTTCAAAGCCAGTGGCTAGTTACTTCCACAGGTTGTGGCCGAAGGTTTTTTTTTTGATCAAAAAACAATTTTATTGAATATTGTGTGAGTAATGTTACAGATATCCAACAATAGTTAAGCAATAATCAATACTTAAACGGACTGTATTTCAACTTGTCTCAGTCAATTTGAATACATGGGCAGAATGCAATACATTTTGTCCAACATTAACGAGTCTTTGTGTTAAGATGAGTAGGCTGTGCATTGTTTGACCCGGGTAAGCTATAATACTCAACCGTTTATGATCCTCCCACTTGCTTGATCAGGGATGGCATGTTCCAGGTTTGGAAAGCCACCTATCCCAAATTTGATTGTACTTGTGAGGGCATCCCCTATGCGTGTAGATCAATTTTTTGTAGGGTAGTACCGTGTTGACCTCCCTGACCCAATCCTGAAGCGCTGGCGTAGTTGCCCGCATCCATTGTTTGGCTAATGCCTTTCGTGCCGTAAATAGTGTTTCCTTAAGAAATGTTGCTGTATACTTATCCACACTGCCGTCTGGCAGTTGTCCAAATAGACATAACTTTGGGTCCATGACCATCGGGGGTGCCCATGTCATCGTGCAGAAATCTGATTATCTGGAGCCAGTAAGTTTGCATCTGGGGACATGACCATATAAGATGATAGAAAGTGCCAGGAGCTACCTGACAGAGCGGGCAGAGTGGGCTTCTGTTCGATTGATACTTAGCCACCTGTATGGGTGTGAGATATGCCTTGTGTATCATATACAATTGAAACAACCTGTCCGACACTCTAGGGGAGACTTGCCTAACTCCCTTCAAGGCATCATCCTATTCCTCATCCGTCAACTGTCCCACGTCTCCCTCCCATTTAATTTTTGTGGCATATGCTATCCGCGTGACTCCTTGTACACGTATAGCCTGGTATAATGCGGAGGTCAATTTAGCGGGATCGCTTCCTAGAACTATCGAGAGTGGATCCAGTTCCCCCAGCTCAGGGTATCCAGCCACGAACTGCGTAGCCAGAGCATGCCTCAGCTGAAGGAACCTAAATAGCATATGATTGGGTAGACTAAATTCCTCTTTTAACCTTTGAAATGGTTTGATTCCCTGTGGGGTCAAAACCTGGGAAAGGTGGAGGACCCCCCTATCTATCCATATTTTGGGGTCTGGAATGGTAAGGAGTTCCGGTAGATCATTATTAAACCATAGAGGTGTATATGTGTGGTAAACCGATGTATGTAGTTTTCTCACGACATGGCTCCACACATACTGATGGTGAGAGGCCATGTCTTTTAAGTATTTAAGGTGGAGAGGGCGGAACGCGTTACGCAGTATAGCCTGTAGAGGGGTATAGGCCAGGTTATTGGGTTCCTGACTAAGAAGAGCGTGGTATCGAGCCTGGTCTGTATGCAGGTAGTGGTAAAAATGGGATGTCTGAGAAGCTAGGTAATAATCTCGAAAATCTGGCAAACCAAGGCCACCCATATTGGTTGGGTTCTTTAACCACTTCAGCCCCGGAAGGATTTCACACTTTTGGACCAGAGAACTTTTTGCGATTCAGCGCTGCGACGCATGACAATTGCGCGGTCGTGCGACGTTGTACCCAGACGAAATGTGCGTCCTTTTTTTCCCACAAATACAGCTTTCTTTTGGTGGTATTTGATCACCACTGTGTCATTTCTGATCGCCGCTATAAACAAAAGAAGAGCGACAATTTTGAAAAAAAAAAAACTAAATTTCTTACTTTTTTCTAGAATACAAATCCAAAAAAAATATAAAAAAACATTTTTTTCATCGGTTTTGGCCGATTTATATTCTTCCTCATATTTGTGATAAAAAAAAAAATCGCAATCGCCATTTATTGATTGGTTTGCGCAAAAGTGGCCGCGTTTACGGATGATGAGAATTCATTTCTGGGGTTTTTATTTTTTTTTATTTTTTACTAGTAATGGCGGCGATCTGCGATTTTTAGCGGTACTGCGATATTGCGGCGGACATGTCCAACCATTTTGACACTTTTTTGGGACCATTGGCATTTATACAGCGATCAGTGCTATAAAAATGCACTGATTACTGTGTAAATGCCATTGGCAGTGAAGGGGTTAACCTGGAGGGGGTGCTCAAAGGGTTAACTGTGTTCCCTGGGCGTGTTCTAACTGTGTGTGGGCTGCCCTAGCAGGGGAAGGGGAGTGATCACAGCTTCCATGTAGAGGAAGGCTGTGATCACCGCCCTTCCCCCCTCACAGAACGGAGATCCGTGTTTACTTACACGGACCTCCGTTCTTTCACTGCGCGGGGGGGGCATCGCGGGTAGCCGGTGGAGATCGAGTCCGCCGCACCCGCACCCTGGCCCCCCGAACACAGTGAGCGCGCTGGCACGCCTCCGGCGGGGCGGCGCTCGCTCTCAGTGCATGATATCGCAGTTTGACGGCGGTTTGTGATATCGAGCCATCTTGTCGCCGTCAACCTGCGGTTGGCGGTCGGCAAGTGGTTAAGACGTGCCAGGGAAGTCTGTGTCTACCCGTCCCCCATATGAATGAATTTAGGATCGTGTCAACAGTTTTGGTAGCAGGATCATTTTAATAATATTGATTCGCCCGGCTGTTCCCAAGGGTAGTTTTGCCCAGGATTGTGTTTTTGTCTTAATCAGTGTAATCAGGGGTTCAATATTGTGACAGTTATAGTCGGTCAACTGTCTTGTAACTATCACTCCCAGGTATTTCACCGATGCCACTCTGGCCAGTGGCTGAGGGGGAACTGTCTTGGGTGTAGGAAACTGGTCAATGGGCAGAATTTGGGATTTATCCTAGTTTATCTTTAATCCGGAGTACTTCCCCATGTCCTCTATAGTTGCAAGCGTCTGCACCAGGGATCCCTGAGAGTCTGCCAGGTACAGGACCATATCGTCCGCATACAGACCCACCTTTTCCACCATATCTCCCACCTGCATTCCTATAATATTGCCATTCGCCCTTATGGCCAAGGCCAGTGGTTCCACTGCCAGCGCAAACAGCAGGGGAGATAGTGGGCATCCCTGCCGGGTGCCCCTGCCCAGGGGAAAGCTATCTGACAGCCAGCCATTTACCAGTATTCTGGATTTTTGTGTTTGGTATAGTAGCTATACCCACTTGATGAAGTTGGGGCCAATCCCGAACCTCCCCAGGCACTCCCACAAAAACACCCACTCCACAGAGACGAAGGCTTTGGCGGCGTCTAATGACACCACCACTCTGGAACCTATGTTGTCATGCCTGGCCTGTATATTCATAAGCAACCGTCTGAGATTAATCACCATGTTTTTACCAGGCATGAAACCTGTTTGATCGGAGTGTATAATAGTCAATATCACTTGGTTCAGGCGGGATGCCAGTATTTTAGCAAGTATTTTAATATCGACTTGGAGTAATGAAATTGGCCTATATGACTCTGGGGAATGGGGGTCCTTCCCTAGCTTAGGTAGTACTATTATTTTCGCCTCTTGCATGGATGCGGGCAGGATCCCTGATGTAAATATATGCTGATATAGAGCTGTGAGCTTTTCTACCAGGACATCAGCATAGGTGGCATAGAATTCTAGAGGTAGGCCGTCCATCCCCAGGGCCTTGGAATTGGCTAGCTGGGATATCGCCTTGGAGACCTCATCAGATGTTATTTGGGCATCCAGTATTTTTACTTGATCCCTGTCTAGCTGGGGGAAGCGTATGCCCTGCATAAAGCCCGCTACTTGAAATGGGGTGTATTGACTTTGAGATTCATACAGGGTAGCGTAATAGAGCCGTAATTCCTCCGCAACCATTTGAGGCTCTGTGACTGTGTCCCCATTTTGATTGATTAGAGATACTACTACCGGTGGTGTGTGGTCTAGGTGTGCAAGATATGCAAGCAGCTTACCCGCCCTCTCTCCGTGCTCAAACACCCGCTGCTTAGTAAAGAATATGTGTTGTTTGGCCTTGTCAGTGTGCAACTGGGCCACCATGCGTGCATGCATTCTGATGTTGGCGCTATTGTGGCTAGTGGGACTTTGCACAAAGACATCCTCTAAATGCTGGAGGCGTTCTGAGGCTTGTTGAAGGATCAGTTTAGAATTTGATTTAGGTCTGTTAATTCTAGATGACAGTAACCCCCTTGCGTGCAGTTTAAAGGCTTCCCACACGTTACCTATGGTGGAGCTGCCCTGGTTTTGCGTGAAGAAAAACTGGAACTCTCTGGGCATATCAATTTGATGTGCTAGTAGTGATAACCAGAATGGGTTCAATCTCCATGTGCTATCCTGGACATCCTCAAGCAGCCGAAGGGCCACCCAGTAGGGTGCATGGTCCGATAAATGTCTAGACGCAAACCCTGCCGCCACTAACATAGGCAATAGCGTTTGCGTCAGGAAGATCATATCTATCCTAGACATAGTGTGATGCGTCGTCGAGTGGCACGAATACATCCTAGAGTTGGAGTAGCTATATCACCATGAGTCTACAAGAGCGAAGTCCGTCATCAGCCAGCCAAACCGGGTGAGGAAGGTCGACAAATCGCCACCTCCAGAAACGTTCACACTGTCCTGGCCAGGGATCATGACCATATTGAAGTCCCCCATCCAAACTGCGGGAGCCCGTAGGTACTGTGCTATAAACGCCAGTCCTTCACTGACCACAGTTGAGCAGTATGGAGGGGGGATATAACAAGCCATTATCAATATGGGTTTACCTCTGATTTTTGCGTATATGAACACGTATTGACCCTGCAGATCCGTTTTCAGCATAAGTCAAAGGGGACTGTTTTGTTTATTAATACCGACACCCCCCTAGAGTATTGAGAGTGCGTTGAGTGGAATGCCCACCCCACCCATGGACGCTTCAGTGCCATCTGCAGGCGGCCCGTTATGTGGGTTTCCACTAGTGGGGTAACCCCAGCTCCCTGAGCTTTAACATGTGAGAGAACAGCCGTTCTTTTAACCTGGTTTCTCATGCCCCTGACATTCCATGTGAGAAATTTTATGGCAGCCATCTTAAACACATGTGGATATTTTGACAGTATAACTAATGCCCCCAAACGGATCCGCAGGGTTTTGACAACAGTACTCATCCTAGAGAATCTCATTATGTTGCATATCGTGTATCTTGAACTGCCGGTATATCTATATCTCAAGCACAGTGGTGTTGTATACAGTTGACTACTTTCAGTAGCTAGCATGTTGGATTTGCAAACAGTATTAAACATTTTCCCCCCTCCCCGCCCTGCATCTCCCCAACTTGATGCGGGCTTGAATCCCTTAACCAGAAACAGATTAATAGTCATCCAGCTCTGTCCATGAGCTGGAGGTGCATATCTTAAACGTGTACCAATTTCTCTAATCCATTCGTTTTGCAGCAAACCGATGTACAAATATAGAAACAGGAGAGGGATGAGCATTACTAACATGGTACATGGAACAAGATTTCCCCCAACTAGGGGAGCGATCATTCCTCTGGGGCGGTTGTTGCATACGTGAGCCTCCATTGAGGGGTCCCACAGTGTTTTGTAACAAGAGTATTTCGCCGCGGGGCGCCTCTATGCTGGTCACCGGATACATCCGGTTCCTCCAGGATAGTGAGAGGAGCGCAGCTTCAAGTAAATTTAGGGGTGGGATGCCATGTCCTGATAGGCCTTGGCAGAAAACAAGCGTCCAGCAGAGCCCTGCTGTATGACTGACCGAGGAGTCAGAAACACATACATGTATGTAGAGGGAAGTGCACAGTTGTAAGTTGTGACCAGTATGATACAGGAGATTACTCACAGAATAGTTCCGTCACAATGTCCAGTGTTAGTCCATCTCATCGACAGGGAATTTCCGGTCCAGCCAGTCAGCAGCAGCTTCTTGATTGTCAAAAAAGTGCGCTCAGCCATCCACCTCCACTCTCAGCCGCGCTGGGTACAGCATCGCATATTTTAGGTGTTGGGCCCTTTACCTCCTCTTTACCTCCTGGAATTTCGAGCGCTGCCTCTGTACTTCGTTCGAGAAGTCAGGAAAAACTGCAATTTGCACGTTTTTGTATTGAATGTTACCCTTCTCTCTGGTCAGCCTCAGGATCGTGTCTCTGTCTTTAAAATTGAGGAACTCGGCTATAAATGTCCGCGAGGGAGCCCCCTGCGGTGGCGTCTTGGAAGGGATGCGGTGCGCTCTCTCGACCACGAACGTGACCGAGAAGGCATCTCGTCCAAAGGTTGTAATGAGAAGGTCTTCTAGGAACCCGGCAGGGTCCGTGCCCTCCGCCGCTTCTGGCAGTCCTATGAAGCGGAGATTACACCTGCGCAGGCGGTTCTCCATATCGTCCTGCTTGGTGGATATGGCTCGCAGTTGTAGCTGGAGATCGTCCGTGGTATGCCGTAGCGGGTGAATAACATCCTCAGCGGCAAAGATCCTATTTTCGGCCTCCTTAACCCTTTCCTTGAGCGCAGACATATCTTGGCGAATAAAGGAGATATCAATTTTAACTTCATCAAGTTTGTTGGTGAGGGTGCCCTGGCACTGAGCAATTGCCTCTAGCACTCTCAGCTCCGAGGCCGTCTGTTCCGCTGCAGGGGCGGCTTCAGCACCATCTTCGGCCTGCTGGTCTCTGTCAGTTGCTCTAAATTTAGCGAGCTTGCTGGCCGCATCCTTGTCGCTTTCGTCTGAGACATTTCCCCCTGGGGTCTTGGTTAGGTGCCGAGGCGGAATTGCCGTTTTGGAACCGGATAGTCAGCAGGATATGCAATTTAGGAGTATGCGGGGACCGGAGCTCACTCACCACACGTCCGCTCACATCGCTGCCCAGGCCCCGCTCTCTGGTGCCCCATAGTTAAACCCTAGGGGACCGAGGCTACAGCACCCTGGGCTTTAAGACAGAGCCACAACCCTGACTCATCACAGCATCTCGCAGTCTCAGCAGCTGATGAAATGATGTTAGGGACAAGCCCCATCCAGGTCTTTGCCCTGATGGGGTGCAGACCCCTCAAGGGATCTTCCAGGCCAAGGTTACAAATGGCTGTGGTGAGTGGCCAAGAGGAGACAGGGAGAGGATGCCAACAGCCAACTGTGTGTGTCAAAGAGATTAAAATTGTTTGCACATTAACAGTACATTTCCATTTGAAGAAGATGCACAAGTGAACCAGAGCTGTGCAGGAGTGTTGGATACCAAAGAAAAACAGCACCCGATTTTAAATTAGGGACAATGGCTGGTTACTCTCACTACCCCATGGTTAACCCCTAAGGGATTGGGGCGGCAGCGATCTGGGGTCCTAGATATGGCTACAGCCCTGATTCACTGTGGCACCTTGTAATCTCAGCTGCCAACAAAATGATTTTAGGAACATGTCCCACCCAGGTTTTTGCCCTTTCGGTGGGCACACTCCTTAAGGTGTCTTTTGGGTCAGGGTTCCACCAAAGGATAGCTCATTGTCATGGATAACAGAAATCTCTAAATTCAAAAGATAAGAAAAATAAATAAAATCTGTGTTTCTTTCAGAGTAGAAATAAAATGCCTGTATACCTAAAAACACTAGAAAGAAGCCGAGGCTTGCTGGGAGTGGGAGGGGTTATGTAGGGATTTCTTTACAGCTTTATTTGTCCAATCACCTGAAAGTTTTCAACATAACCCAATGGTCTAAGAATAAAGTCCTGTATCCTGTAATATACAATTGAGAAAGAAGTGTTTTCAATGTTTCAATACTACAGTATATGGGCCAGTGGTGTCAGTAATAGCTCAGATTAAAAAAAAGTCTTCTGGGAGTTGCTAATCATGGAGCCTATTGTTGGGTGTTTTTTAACTCGAACAGTAATTTTTTTATGTTCAAGGGTAAAATTATGTAAAGTGGTCTTTAAGAAAAATTGCCCTGGGCGCATGCGCGGCGCGATGCGGAGCGGATTCGAGTGATCCGAGCTCCGCCGGGCATTGAGAACCACCGATCTCCCTGCAGCAAATACGAACACCGTACCGACATACAAAGCTTCACACTCCTGTGTGACTTAGCCGTGCATGCCGACGGGCAAAAAAAACTCCGCTAGCCGGCCACATTCCCACACCCTGACACACTATCTGGTCCAGTCGGAGCAGAAGGGGAAGAAGATGGCGCAGGGAGGAACAAAGTCACAGACTTCTTCAATCTCCACAAAGTCACAGCCCAGCATAGGAGGAAACCGTGAGTATACCACACCACTCACTAAAGCAGAGCTGGACTCCAGTCTCACTGCTATATATGAAAAACTTGCAGATAAATTCCAAACTGAGATTTCCAAAGCAACAAATGCCCTTACACAAGAAATCTCATCACTAGGTGGCCGCACAGACATGTTGGAGGCTAAGCATGATGAGCTTTTGCTAGCTCATAATGACCTCAGAAAGGACTTCGAGATTCTGTCCGAAAATTTCAATTATGCGCAAACGCAGTTGGAAGATTTAGATAACAGAAATAGACGCAATAATTTGCGCATTCGTGGGGTCCCAGAGACGGTCACAGACCTAATGCCAGCAATGCTCAAAAGCGTTAAGACCCAAGCCTCCAACTGATAGACCACCACGTGACATAATTCTCTGCCTAAAAGATTTCCTCATCAAAGAGGACATTCTTTGTGCTTCCAGAAACACCCAAAACATCAAACTAGACGGTGTCAGAATACAAATTTACCCAGATATATCTCAAGCCACACTCGAACAAAGACGAAGGATGCGCGAAGTGACATCAGTTCTACAAAATGCCAGAATTCGCTATAGATGGGGTTTCCCATTCAAACTCACAGTACCCCATAATGGAACCATCTATACTATATTCAACCTCGCAGAAGACAAAGACCCCCTGGTCAAATTAGGCCTCATCAAGCAAGAACTACCCACTGGTCTGGCACCCACTCCTAGACCCTCCCCTATCTGGAACACCCCAGCAACACGCAACACGCAAAGAAGATGGCGTCAACCTCTTAGAGAACAAGATGCATAACTTTTTATTCTCAATAGGTTTTTTCCCACTCTAATGTTCATCTTCTTTTATCCGGGTATCCTTTTGTTTTATATACATCTGCCTTGGATACATAAGGTTATATCTACTTTACTAATATTTTAATAGTTAAATGTCCTTCAGAAGCAATTTACCTTCATCTTGAGTAGAGAGGAGGGGAGGGGGGAGGAAGGAGGAAGAAAGGCAGAAAGGACATTTTAACTTGGTTAAATGCAATTTTGATTTAGGTCAGTAGATGGCAACGTTTCACCTTGGAATTCTTCTCACTATACCTTGCAATACTATTTCACATCATTACAGTGAAGTTTCTGTACTAAATCTTTAACTTCAATCGAGATGCTGAGTCCCTCCTTTTGTATCCGATTCAAGATCAATAACTCCGGACAATTCTCTTTTCCTTTTTTTTTTTTTTTCTTTCTTTTTTTTTTCTCAACATCTAGATCCCCATCTTGGAGCCGAACAGAGAACTTTCCATACTCGGATGGGCATCTTCTCACTCAGTACTCATCTTAAGTTTTGCAAGTACCTTTATTTTTAGTGGTCTTATATACCTTAAGCTCATAGAGCAACACTCATTTCGACCGCCCATATTGTTACCATGCCTACATAGCAATATTAGAGGACGCTGCAAAGTTTTGGTTCTATTATAGTTTTATCTGCATTTACTGGGCGTCGCTGACCTTTTACTTATTGCGTCAGTTACCTCCAAACCTGCGGATAATAGTTTATAGTTATATACACATATAAATGACAATGTCTTATAAACATATATGGTCTAAAGGGTTACTTACTTTCCAATGTGTTTATTTACCATCTTTCAATATGTGGTTCTCTGAAGTCGCATGATTGTTTCCCCCACTTGACCGGGAGGCCCTACCTAGATGGCGGAGATCTCCAATTTGATTTTACCCCCTCTACTGGTTGCACCTTTCGGTCAAGTAACGGACAACTTGTCCGATGTGTTAATAATTTCTTTTTTGGTCCTTCTATTCAGTTATATTGGACCCCCTAGTCCCCTTCCTAGGGACTAAAACTTTCTCGATGTTTTTTGTTTTATGTTTGGTTTTATTTGGATGGTCTGTTATTTCTAGTTGGTTAAAAGCTATTATTGATTCTCAAAGTGACACATGGTATAAACGTCTATATTGTGGAGCGAAAGTTATGATGTTGGATTTGTACCCTGGTGCTATCTCCTTTAGAATATACCTCACATGCAATTATTCACTCATCATAATCTATTTTTTAGAGGATTCCCTCCCATTAGAGAGATGGAGGGTTCTTCCCCAATTTTTAATATCAAACAATAATCCATTCGTGAGTGTTAATGGGTATTAGAATCCTCTCTCATAATGCGCAGGGTTTCAATTCCTCACACAAAAGAAATAAAGCTTTTAGTCATTACAAAAGATTAGGCGCTGACATTATTTTAATGCAAGAAACACACTTTTCTACATCTGGTTATCCTCAGTTTTTTAATAAATCTTACAAACAGCACTACTGTACATCTTTTACAAACAAAACCAGAGGAGTAGCAATTTTTATTCGCAACACAGTTGTTCTTGAAGTCCACAATATCTATAGAGATCAAGAAAGTCAATTTATTATCATCAAAGGCACAATAGGTGGCAAATCAATCACATTAGCCTCAATCTATGCCCCAAACGAAGCTCAAGCCAAATTTCTCATAGAGTTTTTTGATATCCTGGCCAATTATTCCTCCACTCATCTAATAATTGGAGGAGATTTTAACCTTACAGCAAACCCCACATTAGACAGAAGTAAAATAACCCCCTCCTCCAAAGCATTTCCCAAATCTTTGACTAAAACCCTTAACAATTTACAACTTATTGATGCTTGGAGAGCACACAATATAGGTAGTAAAATGTTCACGTTCTACTCGCACCCACACAACTGTTTTTCCAGACTTGACTACATCTTTTGCACTCCTATTTTACTCGCAAATTCTGATATTCAAAGCTGATATTCAACAGTGTCCCTGATCTGATCATCAAATAGTTTCAATCCATATAAGCCACTTTGGGCTCGCTCCCACTCCATATAGATGGAGAATCAACGACTCTCTTCTATCAAATCCGAGCATTGTAACCCAAATCGAATCTCATCTTAATGATTATTTCTCCATAAATAATTTAGATGAAACCCCCCTCCCAACGCTATGGACAGCACATAAAGCGGTAATCAGAGGCCATTGCATTGGCATTGCTTCCAATATTAAAAAAGCCAGACTCACAGAGATTAAAAAATTAACCTACGAATTAAATAAACTTTATAATAAAATTAATTGCTCTCCCACCCCAGATATTAACCAACTTATAAGAGACAAACGCTCTGCCTTAGACTCACTTCTTTCTTTTGAAACAGAAAAATCAATCAGGTATTCCAAATCCAAATTTCTATTGCACAGTAATTCCACCTCTTCTATGTTTGCTAGGAAACTCAACCAATTTTCTAACCCAACGCATACCTACAAACTCAAAAACAAAAAGGGTAATCTCACCACTCGCCCTCAAGAAGTTTTAGAAATTTTTACTGAATTTTATAAAAATCTTCTTTCCTCTTCGATCCCGCCTCTACAACCAGACTCTATCTCCTGGCTAAATAATATATCTCTCCACTCTTTAACTCCTGAGCAAATCAGTCATCTAAAAGACCCCTGTACGGAGGAGGAAATAAAAAATATTATAAAATCCCTTAAACCCTCCACAGCACCTGGACCTGATGGATTCTCCACCACATACTACACAAAATTCTCCCATATTGTTTCACCTTGGTTAGTTAAACTATTCAATCATATCCTACAAGGTAACTTTTTCCCACAGGAAATGCTTCTTGCTAATTTATCCCTTATTCCGAAGCCATTCAAAGACCATTCTTTACCCAATAATTATCGTCCCATATCCGTGCTAAATAACGATTTAAACATTTTTGGGCGTTTGCTCGCCAACAGACTCGCTTCCGTAATCACCTCCCTAATTCACCCTGACCAGACAGGATTCATTCCACGTAGACAAATCACAGACAACATCAGACTGACTACAAATATTATTCAAGATGCCAACACATATTCCACTCCCACTTGCTTGTTAAGCCTAGATATTAACAAAGCTTTTGACAGTGTCAGCTGGTCTTACCTACAACTCCTCCTCCCAAAATTTGGAATCCCCGAAAAATTTATTCATGGTTCCTTAGCCCTATATCATTCTCCTCAGACGAGAATCAAACTACCAGGCTGTAACTCTGACTTTTTCCCCCTAGGCCGCGGGACCAGGCAGGGGTGTCCTCTTTCCCCACTTCTTTTTGCTCTAGCAATGGAACCCCTTGCCTCTACTATTAGAAATAACAATAATATAAAAGGCTACATCAAAGGTCCTAAGGAATATAAAATGTCATTATATGCAGATGATGTCCTCCTCTTTCTCACTGACCCAATTAACTATTTCCTCTCTCACCTCTACGCTCAATAATTTCCAACTTTTATCTGGTTTAGGAGTAAATTATTCTAAATGTTCTGCCATGGGCATTAATCTAGATCAGGAAATCACCAATAACTTAAAAACTAAATTTAATTTTTCTTGGTGCTCTACCTCATTTAGGTATTTGGGAATTAACATTACCCCCTCTTACAAAACATTATTCCAACATAATTATACCCCCCTTTTTTCAAATATCTCTAACACCCTTAAAATATGGTCAACTTACCATATATCTTTCCTCGGTAGGATATGTGCAGTAAAAATGACAATTCTCCCAAAACTATTATTTCTCTTTAGGGCCCTTCCCACTTTTGTCCCAAAAAATAAGATAGACAAAATCTAACGCGTAATCAATAAATTTGTTTGGTCTAACAAGAAACCAAGATATAGTAACGCACTTCTCTTTAGATCCTCTGCTACGGGAGGCCTAGGCCTACCCAATATATGGTCATACTATCTGGCTGCTAGATTTGCCCAAGCAATTCAGTGGCATTCCAGCAATAATGATATCCCTTGGATTTCTTTTGAAACACAAAAGGCATACTGTGGTCCTCAGCAATCCCTCACAAAAAAATTCTTAAATGTAACATTATAGTCGCTCAGGCTCTACAGTTATGGCTCAAATATGGAGCCTCCTAAGAGTTAGCCTCTCCTATACCTCCCCTTGCCTCTTTTCTGGGAGACCCCAGATTCCTGCAGACGTTCAATGATCCCGATTCCTTTGACGCTTGGAGAAAGGAGGACCTCGTCTCCTTACACTCCCTCACTTCAAATAATATGTTCATCTCATTTGACTCCCTTAAATCTAAATTCAACTGCTTATCCAATGAATTCAACAACTACTCCCTCATTAAAAGCTTTTTCTACACATACTATGCATTATCTCTACACCCTACTAGCTCCTCATTTGAAACACTATGTATGAATCATCCCAGAGATAGGGGTCAGATCTCTATACTCTACAAAATTCTCCAAGACTCTGTCAACACTATTAAATCAGTCGCTATGTCTAGATGGGAAGAAGACTTGGGTGGCTCTCTTTCCCTGAAGGAATGGTTGTCTATGGTTAGCAACCTTCGGAGATGTACCCGCTCATCAGCAGCTAGAGAGTCTTCTTTAAAACTACATACTAGATGGTATATGACCCCGGCTAAAATTCATAAATACTATCTCTCTGCATCTCCTAACTGCTTCAGAGGTTGCGCAGAGATAGGCAACTTTATACATATCTTCTGGAGATGTGATCACCTAGCACCAATCTGGAGTCAAATATAAACCCTAATCAATAAACTATCTGACAAACAGATCCACCTTTCTCCTCAAATTTGTATTTTATTTCTTAAAATACCTGATTTATCTATTCCAGCGAATAGGTTAGCACACACCCTATTCAGCACTGTACACTGGATGATAGCATTGAACTGGCGTTCACCCTCCCTTTACTGGAGCCAAATCAGCTCTAGAATGTCATCCTTAAAAACAATGGAATATATTTTCCATACTATAAATTACTAATTTCCAGCATATAAAGCGAAATGGGACCTTTGGGATAAAATCTCCCAATAGCTCTAATAATAGTTTCTCCTATCTCCACTATTCCATCAATCTATTATATTTTTTTCATTCCCCACTTTGATTCTGGTATAAGCTTTCCTTATGTGTCACTTTCACTTCCTTCATATTATTATTTTCATGATCTTATAACTATCTGTTGCTACCTAACAGAACTCCAATGTTTCGATGTTTCCAATTATGTTGTATTCATCATCCTAAATGCTTGTTTTGTATTTTTCTAATATTCTTCTTAATAAAAACTTATGTAAACAAAAAAAGAAAAAATGCCCTATTGAAACCCTTTGTTTAGTGTCAGCATGTTATAGACAACTCTATTAATCTATTAATCCTACCGGTATCTTATCACTTTTGGTTACCTTTCCAATGGAGACATTTGACCTTGACTGTTGGAGTGATGCCTGTCTGTCCTTTTTTTGCGGGTCAATGGCCATCTCAGGTCCTGGGCCAGACGACATCCCTCGTCCTGGCTTCATGCACACTATACATCAATCGTTCCATCTTTTGTGAGTTTTTTTACAAATTGATTTTTTATTTTTTTTTGCTTTCTTTCCCATAATGCTCTGCCCAACATCAAATTCAATTATCCCTTACATGTTTTTTGTAGATGTACCAAGCATCCGCCCCTGAGGAAGTGTTGCATACACGAACGCGTCTGTCATTTAGGATGTGGCTATATGCCTTATGGGATTCTTTTTCAATGACTCACCTACATTGATATCAACCATTTTTTCAATCATGTACTAATCAATTTTTTCATGTGTCGTACAGTACTGTTATATATGTGTGTGTGTGTGTATATATATGAATTTATACAATCTATTCTATCAATTTTAATCTATTTTTTGCTGTTGCAAGATCTATGTACAGTTATGAATGTTTACATTTATGCCATGCCTTTGAGCATGTATCTCCTTGGTTGTTTACTTGACCAATGATTCTTGACGCTACTGTGTATTTATTTTTGTCAATAAAACATGTTCATACTACATACCTCATTGGTTAATTGCCTCATCCAAAGTCCCAACTCCCTTTACTTTTTGCAACTCTATTAATCTTTTTTATATGCATAGCCTCTCCCTGTCATACCTGCGGAGGAACATCAGGCTTTGGGATGGCGGTGGGACGTGTACCTCCCCTCACCTCCGACGCTGCCCTCACCACTCCTCCCGCGGGTTTCCCTCTACTGCCGGGGAGGACGGTGGGAGCTGGAGCAGACATCCCCTAGCAACCCTGAACCATGGGACCATCATCACGGATCTGGCGGTGGGTCCTAAAGCCGGGCGCCTGGCATAAGCAGGACCACGAGGAGGTATCATCTCAAAATTACATTTGGGTCTGTGGGGGAACCCTGCGAGTGCGCCGGAGGTCGGCGGAGGCACAGCGTTGCACTGCTCAGGTTCGGTGCGCGCTCCGTGTGACGGGAGACGCAGACCGCCGCTGCCTAGAGGCCTCTCTGGAGATCCGCCTTACAGCCCATACCGATCCCCAGAGGCATCCCAGAGGAGACAGGCGGGAGGTGTTTGGTACCGGCTCTGGTGGGGCAGGAAGGAAATGTAACAGCCTCAATAAGCACTGTGAAAGGAGAATGGAGACCACAGTAAAGGCTACCGGTATCAACGGCGGATTCCTACCTTTATAGATACCTGGTAGCCAGCGGGAAACCCTGCGAGCATTGCGTCCTCCACAAAAGTTGAAGTAAGCTCCAAGATCACAGATGCAGGAGGATTTTTTCTTCTTGGGGCCGTACATCCAAGGGCCCTTTTTCTGACACAGGCAAGAGATGTACGGTAATCTACGCCTAAACAACCACCTACCTAGCTCCTAAAGGTACCTGGATGATAATTAAAAACCAAATCAAATAAACAAGGGGGAAGAGTTCAGGAAAAGGGACCCATTGCCCTCCTGGAAAGGATAAGGTCAGTGGGTTCATCTTTCTTTTTTTCTTGAAAGTCTAAAGGCTATAATATATTCACCATATTAATTGTGGGAAAAGCAGAAGCTTCCTATAAGTGGACGGCTGGCCTTACACTCAGAGACAGCAGTTATCCGCGTATGGAAAAAATAAATAAAAAATTAATATAAAAATCCCACAAATTAGAAGAAAAATTTGCAGAATTATCTGTCATTAAAGGAATCTCCTCATAACATTTAAATAATCCTTGGGAGAAAGGAAAATCGCTGGCGGGACAAGAGAAGGGTCCTGATAATATTAATAGACCCCAATAAAAACCTTTCTACAAAGGGGATACATATAGAGCCAGGATAGACAGGGTCATGCCTCCCAAAAGTTCTCAATCACAAAAAGCCAAAAAGCTATCTGTGGGCTCCAAAGATGGAAACATCTCTAAAGAACAAATCCCACAGAACAGAGATATTAAAAAACATATTGAAACATGTTATAAAAAAGAAATACAGGAAGTAAAAGCCTCTTTGGAAAATGTTAAAGATAGAACAAACAATATGGAAATAAGAATAATAAAATTGGAAGAAAAAATAAGTCAATCTGAAATCGAAAAACAAGAAATGACCCAATGTTTAAGAAAAGCTATATAAGAAATAAATGATCAAGAAAATAGAAGCAGAAGAAATAATATTAGAATCAGAGGTCTACCTGAGGCAACGGGCCCCAAAGACCTGATACCAACCCTCCAAGGCATCTTTAACAACCCTCAACAGAAGAAATACTATCGGACCACGCACACAGATCACTGGGACCTGTCAATCAAGATCCACAAAGGCCAAGAGACGTTATATGTAGAGTGCATTTCTTCCATATAAAAGAAAAAATTATGTGGGCTGCACGGCAACAGAAAATAATTCACTTCGATGGTGCACAAATAAGTTTGCTACAGGATCTTTCCAGATATACTTTGGCCTTGCAGAAGGTGCTAAACCCATTGCTCACAATGATGAGGGAAAGGAACATTCTACATAAATGGAAGTTTCCATTTCAGATCCAAGTGTTCTATAAAAGAAAAAAAGCAGAGGACCTTCCACATTTCTTGAGAATCCTACAGCTCCCCAACGTCGAGTTACCACTCTGGCCACCAAAATACCCGGGGGAACTTGAACAATCGCTTTAAAAGGAATGAACATTTGAAGGATTCAATAGGGTCAGGGTTTTGGGGGGGGGGGGGGGAGGGAGGGGTTAGTGGAAATTATTTTATTTTTTTTACACTTTTTATATCCATATTAGTGATGGTATTTTTGTTTAAACACCCCCAAAAAAGAAAGAGAAAAATTGTTTTTTTTTTTTTCTCTCTTTCTAACACAAATGGTGCGTGTAAAGCTTACATGACTGCCAAAAAAAAGCTTCTCTATCCCCTTTGTCCGCCCCCGACTACTTTGGATTTGCGGGAGCTTTTGGCAGTCATGTAAGCTTTACATGCATTAGTATGTTTACCATTGATTGATTGTTCTGATTTACTGTAATCTATTATTACGTGTAAATTTGTAACTTTATTTATCTGCAGTTGCTTGGGAAAAGGTCCGGATGAAGCCTTTCAGCGAAACGCGTCAAACTTGAACGACTGTACTGCACAAAATATTGTTCTGGTATTTTGTATCATTATGAATTCCATTATGTGGGTTATCCCAAGTGA
The DNA here is from genome assembly GCA_018402905.1 of Glandirana rugosa. NCBI lineage: Eukaryota > Metazoa > Chordata > Amphibia > Anura > Ranidae > Glandirana > Glandirana rugosa. Next base: position 783,678 of record BLSH010347680.1, read on the forward strand.
CTGGTTTTATAAACTTTCAACAATACGCTCTATTGTATTATGAGCACTCTAGTGTTACTGTTTTTAGTGATATACTAATAAAATATATTTTTTTATATATAATACTTTTGCTTTAGTCTCGTGTGTGCCCATAAAGTCCACATTTATCTCCTTTCATGTGTGGTTTCCACATATGAAGGGTTTTCTTTGTATCCATGTACGGGTAAAAATATACATATATTAACCTATATCTACCAAATCAGGAACAAATTAAAACAGCGATACAATTGATGATAGATTTAGTGGACAGATCGGAGGGTATTGTACTCATTGGCGGGGACTTCAACTTCATTCTGGACCTGGATCGGGAATACTACAGCAACTCACCCATTTCAAAACAATAACCAGACAAATTAATTTAAAGAGACCATGGAAAAATTAAAAATGATCGATATTTGGCGAACTCACCACCCTAGGGAAAGAGACCATACATTCTATTTGAAGGTCCACAACACATCATAGGATAGTTTTCTTCCTAGTATATCAGTTTGGATTACCCACTGTGACAGCATCGGAAATAAGCAATTTTGTCTGGTCCAATCATGCCCCAGTCATTGTCGAACTTGAGCTTTCAAGCCACAAGAGATCGTATGGCCAATGGAAATTAAATGAACACTTGTTAAAAGATGAAATGTGCATTTCGGAAATCCGTCAGGCGATAATACATTTTCAAAAAGATCATGAGGAGAACGAAACCTCCCAACCCATACAGTGGGAAACGCTAAAATGTGTACCGAGGGGTATTTTTATAAAACATGGGGCCAGATTGAAGGCGAGCAAGATAAATAGAACGTCTACTTTATTAAAAGAGTTTGCAAACTATGAGAAAATCAATGAACTGAATCCTACCCCGATAAATCTGATAAAATTTACAGATAAACAGAATGAATTGCTATCAACAAACATTGAGATTAAGAGATAAAATCTGAGCTTTATACTATTCAAAAGGGAACAAACCAGGAAAGCTTCAGGCAAGAGCTTTGCGACAATGGTCAGCTACTACTGCTATGATTAAAATTTAAAAAAAAACAGGGGAACATCTAATCCCAAAGAGATTTTGTAAACTTTTCAAACATTTTATTCTAAACTTTATAATATCACTAATCAAAACACAGGTAAAGAACTAGACAGGTTCCGTCAAAAGATACAAAAATGTATAAAAGAAGCTGCAATTCCATCTTTACCTAAAGAAACAATATAAGAACTAGATAAAGAAATATCAATAGAAGAAATACAAAGAGTCATTAAGGCCCTGGCCTTGGGAAAGAGCCCAGGACCGGACGGTTTTACTGTACACTTCTATAAAATACTAGGTGCAAACTTAGGACCTGTACTATGTAAGACCTTTAATGCAGTATCTACATCTTGCCCCTTTACGTCGCAAGGTATGGAAGCTCATATCGCTATAATACCTAAACCTGAGGAAGACCACACTATATGCAGAAATTATAGACCTATTTCTCTCACGAATATCGATCTACGGATTTTCGCAAAAATTATAGCAGAAAGGCTCACTCCAATCTTACCGGCATATGTTCATTTGTATCAAACAGGATTCATAGAGGGAAGGGAAGCCAGAGATAATACTCTGAAAATCATCTCATTGATCGAATACGCCCAGAGGAACTCCATCCCTTCCTGTCTTCTGGCCATAGACGCTGAGAAAGCGTTTGACAGAGTGGGATGGCATTTCCTGGAAGAAACCCTGAAACAGTGGGGCACTGGTCCCCAACTAATGCAAAAGATAATGGCACTGTACAGTAAACCCCATGCAAAGGTTCGGATAGATGGGACCCTGTCGAACCCAATCCCAATTACTAACGGAACTCGACAGGGTTGTCCCCTCTCCCCGTTATTATATGTGTTGGTAATGGAACATCTTACCACAGCTATACGAAATAATCCTGATATACAAGGGATTAAAATAAAGGGAAAAAAATATAAAATGTCAGTATGTGCAGACGATCTTTTATTGCATATTGCCAACCGAATAATAACCATCCCAAACCTTATTCAGGAAATCGATCGGTTCGGAGCTTTGAGTAATTTTAAAGTGAACTATGATAAATCTGAAGCATTAAATATATCACTATCAAATAAAGTTCAAATACATCTTCAAAAAATGTTTCCCTTTAAATGGCAACAAAACGCCCTTAAATATTTAGGAGTACAGATACCTCGAAACCTGAATAAATTAACAGAATTTAATCATGCCCCCCTGATCAATAAAATCTTAATGCTGCTTCAATCATATGATAAAAAATCCTTCTCATGGATTGGAAGGATTAACATCATAAAAATGGATATACTTATACGTTCCAGGCAATCCCGGTGTGCCCCTCTGCTGCTATGATCTGTAAATTAAGGTCAGCAGTAGGGGGATTTATCTGGGAACATAGACCCCCCCCCCCCCCTGAATTAAACGAGACATACTTGTTAGACCCAAGCCTATAGGGGACTTGGCCCTACCGGACTTCACAAAATACATAGGCCATACATCTAACTAAGATGGTTGACTGGTTCCATGGGACTAAATATAAGTTATGGGTCGGAGTAGACAAGGACATCCTGGGTATGAAATTGAAATCCATACCCTGGGTTACATTAACAAATTGCCCCAAAACAATAAATATACCATCTTTGGTCTTATTTACCCTAAAAGTATGGGATACATTTAGAAAGAAAGGTACCCTCTCGACTCAGATTGGGCCCATGACACCATTATTCTCTAACCCTGATTTTCAACCAGCAATGGAGGCTTCCAGCTTCTTAGGCTGGCAAAGACAGGAGGATGTAAGACTGGCTCAGGTCCTGGTGGAAGGGGAGGTTCCCCCAATGAGCAAAATGGGGAGGGAGAATGCAAATAAATGGATACAATACCAACAATTGGTAGCTTATATTCATTCCCTTCAACATCACTCTGAACTAGCAAGAACATCCACAGAATTCGAAAAAATCCTATTACAGGCAGAAAAACCAGCTCATATATTATCTAAGATATATAAAGAGCTGCTCCCTAAAAACTTGGACAGAGAAGTGATATACTTAGATAAATGGGAAAAAGAGATTGGGAAGACAATATTTATAGTACAATGGGAAAAAGCGTTGACTTTAACACATAAATTGTCTCCTTCAATCAAACACCAGGAAAGGAATTATAAAATAATATCAAGATGGTACAGGTGTCCAGTAGATCTGCATAAAATAAGAGACAGTGTCCCAGAGACGTGTTGGCGATGTAACGGGGCGGAAGGGACTATGTCACATATCTGGTATTACTGCCCAGAGATTTTCCAACTCTGGACAAGAGTATTCGAAATATATAGAGAAATTTCTAAATCTATATTACAACCGGATATACTTGTAGCGATACTATCAATAATCCCCGGCTTGCTGAAGATCATCAAAAAGAATATTTTACGACATACAGTGGGCATGAAATGTATTCAGATCCCTTAAATTCTTCACTCTGTTATATTGCAGCCATTTGCTAAAATCATTTAAGTTCATTTTTTTCCCTCATTAACCACTTCCCGACCAGCGCCGTAAATAGGCGGCAGTCGGGTTTGAGCGGCTCTACCGGGACATAGCCTGCACCTGCAGGCTATATCACGGTATCATTTTTTAGAGCTGGCGGTCGGCTATCCAGGGGTAACGACCAATCCGGCTCGGGAGCCGCTCGGTCGTTACCCTAGGGGGCGGGAGGGGACATCCCCCCATCCCACCGCCTTCTGCCGCTCTTCTCCGGCCTCCCGTCCCACCGGGAGACCGGAGCGACGATCCGGCGCGTCTGCCGGCTGGAAGGAGACCTGACAGAAGCTGTAATTGGCTCCAATCGGGTCTCCTTCGGCAAATTCCGGAAGCGACGTCACAACGTCACTTCTGGTTTACACGGCGGCTAACGGCGCCAATTTAAAAAAAATGACAGTATTCAGAATCGCCGTTTTTGGCAACCTGAATACTGTGAAGTGCAAAGGAGGGATGGGGGTCTTTTAGACCCCCTGGCCCTCCAAAAAGAGTACCTGTCACCATATATTACTATCACAAGGGATGTTTACATTCCTTGTGATAGCAATAAAAGTGATCAGATTTTTTTTTTTTTTAAAGGAACAGTGCTAAAAATAAATAAAATAAAAAAAAAAAAAAAGATTTAAATCGCCACCGTCCCCGCGAGCTCACGCAGCAAAGAAAACGCATACATAAGTCGTGCCCGCATATGAAAACGGTGTTCAAACCACACATGTGAGGTATCGCCGCAATCGCCAGAGTGTGAGCAATAATTCTAGCAAAAGACCTCCTCTGTAACTCTAACCTGGTAACCGTTAAAAATTTTTAAAGGGTCGCCTATGGAACTTTTTAAATACCGGACTTTGTCGCCATTCCGCGAGTGCGCGCAATTTTCAACCATGTCATGTATGGTATCTATTTACTCGGCGTAACATCCTCTTTCACAATATACAAAAAAATTGGGCTAACTTTACTGTTGTCTTATTTTTTAACTCAAAAAATTTAAATTGTTCCAAAAAAATCGCGCTTGAAAGACCGCTGCGCAAATACCGTGTGACAAAAAGTATTGCAATAATCGCCATTTTATTCTCTAGGGTGTTTGAAAAAAAAAATATATAATGTTTGGGGGTTCTAAGTAATTTTCTAGCAAAAAAAATGTTTTTAGCTTGTGACCACCAAATGTAAAAAAGTGTCCCGGTTGGTAAGTGGTTAACCACTTCAGCCCCGGAAGGATTTCCAGCTTTAGGACCGGAGCCCTTTTTGCAATTCGGCACTGCGTCGCTTTAACTGAAAATTGCAAAAAAAAAATTGCAATCGGCGTTTATTGATTGGTTTGCGCAAAAGTGGTCACGTTTACGGATGATGAGAATTCATTTTTGGGGTTTTTACATTTTTTATTTTTTTACTAGTAATGGCGGCGATCTGCGATTTTTAGCGGTACTGCGATATTGGGGCGGACAAGTCGGACTATTTTGACACTTTTTTGGGACCATTGGCATTTATACAGCGATCAGTGCTATAAAAATGCACTGATTACTGTGTAAATGCCATTGGCAGTGAAGGGGTTAACCTGCAGGGGGTGCTCTAAGGGTTAACTATGTTCCCTGGGCGTGTTCTAACTGTGGGGGGACTGCCCTAGCTGGGGAAGGGAAGTGGTCACAGCCTTCGTATACAGGAAGGCTGTGATCACAGCCCTTCCCCCTTCACAGAACGGAGGTCCGTGTTTACATACACGGACCTCCGTTCCTTCGCTCCGGGGGGGGCCATCGCGGGTAGCCGGCGGCAATCGAAGCCGCCCACCCGCTCCCTGGCCCTCCCCGAACACAGTGAGCGTTATCGCAGCCGCCGTCGTATGACGGCGATTTGCGATAACGAGCCACTTTGCCGCCGTCAACCAGCGGTTGACGGTCGGCAAGTGGTTAATGTACACACAGTACCCCATATTGACAGAAAAACACAGAATTGTTGACTTTTTTGCAGATTTATTAAAAGAGAAAAACTGAAATATCACATGGTCCTAAGTATTCAGACCCTTTGCTCAATATTTAGTAGAAGCACCCTTTTGATCTAATACAGCCATGAGTCTTTTTGGGAAAGATGCAAAAGTCAAAAAGAGAAAATTATTTAGACGTTTTTTCAGTTGTTAAGACACAAAAAGACAGTTATACCCCATGACACACATGTAATTGGTGAACGGCTGGCAGTTGGCGACCAACTGCCGCCGTTTCACCGAGCAATAGCGTTTAGCGGCAGTATGCTGCCGCCGACGCTATTGCGAGTGACACAAGCCCC
>BLSH010347680.1:802233-813579 GCA_018402905.1 Glandirana rugosa
ACAGGCATAGGCACGACGCTCTCCAAGATTACGGTTCCGTTTGTCGTCCCCGCTGTTTCCCGTGGAGACGGATCATGGGCACATATTACATTTCCCGAGACTGTTGAGAGGTAATTAGGACTCGGATCGGCTTCCCAATCACATATTATGGAACTAAGTGAATTATTTCAGACACGGGTCTGGGTATGCAAGGTTGTGGAAGGTGTCTATTCCGGTGAACTGTGACAGCTTCCGAAATCGACGTAGGTCACTCTTCTACCGAGCTAACGGTCCTAATAGTCGTCAACCTCTAAGTCCTTTTAAGAGGCTTTATAAACCTCGGCACCTGGATCATCCATATTTAAGGCTGACCAGAGTGACCATAGTGAAACCGATTAGACGGTTGTGTGTTCAATTATTGTAGTCAGATACCCCTCCTTACGACTGATGTTATTAACTTGTGTGTTGGCAGATTAGCCAAAGTGATACCAGTGAGACCAGTCGGAATTTATACCTACTAGGTCCACGGCTCCAAATATTTCGGAGAATTTTCCTGAATCTCCAACTGCTGATAATCCTGGCAATCGAGCCATCTTCTCACTGGATGCAGCTAAAGCCTTCGACAGTGTCAAGTGGCCTTATCTGTGGAAGGTGTTGGAACGTATGGGTCTGGGCACAGACTTTATTAAGTGAATCAAGGTATTATACACTAACCCTTCGGCTAGGCTCAGGATTAATGGAGAGTTGTCAGAGCCCTTTACATTATACACGGGTACTAGGCAGAGGTGCCCTTTGTCGCCCCTGCTGTTTGCCTTGGCATTAGAACCTCTCGCAGCACGGATACGGACGGAGGCCAACATAATTGGATTCTGACGCAATACAGGAACTGATGTTTCACTATATGCCGACTACACCCTATTGTATCTAGAGGACACTCAGGGCACTTTGAGAGCTGTTATGGCCCTTATTGAACCCGTTGGCAATCTGTCGGGTTTCTCCATAAACTGGAACAAATCAGTTCTCATGCCCCTTGATCCTATGCCGGCTCCACTCCCTGAGTGTGCTGCGACGGTACAAGTAGTGCCCTCTTTTCGTTATCTAGGTATTCAGGTCACTCCTAATCCATCACCATATATCAAGTTCAACTTTGTTCCCCTACTCCGTAACTTCCAAGAAAAATGTACCACTTGGTGTAAATTACCATTATCAGAGGCTGGGAGAATTAATCTCATCAAAATGGTGTGGGTGCCCCAATTACTGTATATCTTAAATAACTCCCCGGTGTGGATATCTCAAAAATGGTTCATTAAGATAGACTCTCAATTTAGAGAATTGATTTGGCGTAAGAAAATAGCTCAGATTAGCCTTTCAACTTTCAAAAAGAGCAGGGGGACTTGGCGGCCCCCCAATCTAGAGCCTACTACCTTGCCTCCCAGCTCCAGCGACTGGGGGTTGGGGCTTGGTGGACTTGATGGACCCCATACATAGACTTCTCTTTTAAAATAATTTTATTGAAATTTCACAAATACAGTAGAGAAAAAAAATTAGTAAGGGAAGGCCTTACCAACAGTACATACGTAATTACGAGCAGAGGTTAATTGCATAGGCATACGTGAACCTAAATTAACAGTAACATAAAGAGGGGGGACCCTGGGCCCTCCACCCGGCACCCCAACTGGGATCAAACTGTGTCCGGGGGGGGGGGGGGGCAGAGCTGAACCCACACTGGTCCAACCCCTGAATAGAAAGCATTCAGTCCATGGAGAACTTTAATGACTGGAAAGTGTACTCTTGGGTCCGGCTGGCCCTGCGGGGCTGCTTCGGAATACAGTAGCAATAATAGTAAACATATTATAACCATAAAAAAAACAGAGAAAGAGAAAGGTAGAAAACCAAGAAAGAGGGGAAGAAGAAAAGAGTGGGTCACCAGGGAAGCGTTACCTTGGATGAAGCGAGGCTGGGTCAGAGGGGTAGACTGAGGTAGTTCCTCCAGGGTTCCCATACTGATGTCAAATTTAACTGAAGAGACTAGGAGCATATTTTTCCTGGGTCATGATCCAGGTGATCTTCCTCTTGGCTGCATTAAAGGAGGCCGAGGGTCTTTTCCAGGCCTTCACTAAAGTGATCTTAGCTCCCAAAAGGATGAAATGAGTTAGTTTAAACTAGGATTTGGAGAGACCATGAGGTCTGTGATTTAGTAAGGGTATTTCAGGCTTTTGTGGTATTGGCTGAACTGTAATCTTCCCCAGCAGAGAGAAAATTCTGTTCCAAAATCCCCTGATCTTAGGATATTCCCACCATGTGCGCTAATACGAACCCTGGAGGAGACAGCCTCTAAAACATAACGGGGAGGAGTTCGGGAACATGATCGAGAGTCGGGACGGGACCAAGTACCATGGAGAAATCACTTTTACGCTGGCTTCCATCAGAAGAATATTTACTATACCCTTGAAAGGTTTCAAGAAAAGGGAAAACCACTTGTCCGCGTCCAAAGTCAAGCCCATGTCCCCCTCCAAACTCTTGGTATATGAATGGTTTCTAGGGATGCTCCATCAATGATGCATATATCATGGAAATGCCCCCCTTTTGGTTGGAGATTTCAGAGCACCACTTCTCATGGGGGTAACACATCCACTAGCCCCATTTTAGCCTTACATAGCGAGGCTATAAAATGGTGAATTTGTTGGAAACAGAACCTCTCAGATGCGGGCATGTCCAGTTTGCTGCATACATAGACTTCTAATCCCACTAGGGGATGATGTCTGCACTCACATGTCTGGAAGCGGGATTCATGCACCTGCATCCTACAGCCCCTACAATTGTTCTACTAAAAAACCTAACTTGAGCTTGTAAGGAAGTGTTAAATCTGAAAGGGTTTCAGGACTGGGACACGGCAGGATTACGCTATATCATCCAGTTATACCAAAGCTCAACTCTAAAATCCTTTATGGATCTGCAAGCAGAATTTGCCCTTCACCGCAGTCAATTCTTACAGCTGAGACATGCCCTTCAGACGCAATCACGATATGCCCAGCTCAGACTGACTGACCACACCTTAATACATGAGGTTTTTCTGAAAGGTGATAAAAAGGCAATGTTATCCAGAAGTTATAACATTCTTATTAATGTCATACAAGATTTCTCTAAATTACCTAACAGGCGGGGATGGGAAGAAGATGTAGGTGCCGTGGATAAGGAGACATGGGACCTTTGCCCGACCTCCGCTCCATTAGTTATGGTGTCAGCCTCCCAGAGATTATCTCACTTATATCTGTTACACAGAGTTTATGCCTGTTCAGCTTCATAAATGGGGAAATAGAGTTACCCCCTTGTGCTCGAAATGTGAGAGGGATCATGGCAATTTTCTCCACATGCTGTGGAAATGCCCAAAGCGTTTCCGGCACTGGACTGAGGTCCTGGATGAGATTTCTCAAGTATTTACATTTGCCATTCCTCGAAACCCAGTTGTATGCCTGCTGGGTGCCTTCGAAGGAGAGGTCCTTGACTGCACAAGCTCATACTGCAGTCCAGTGTTGGTTTATACATTTGTTTGTACATTGCTTGTAAACTGATAGCTCAATATTGGATTGTTTCCAGGGTGCCCACCAAGTAACATTGGGTGGAACATGTTAAAAAGGTACTGATATGAGAAAAGCTGACATACCAACATAGGAATGTCTCGCGTAAACTTTATGTGGCAAGCGTGGCTAGAAGGGCCGTTTTGGCACCTCACCAGTTAATAAAAGATAGACTTCTCCAGGGGTGAGCCAAATCCCACATAGAACACAATACCATACAGCATTATTGACTTGATAGGCCATACCTTTTACAGACTATCTCTCAGGGCTCAGATAGGTTGTAACCTCAGGTTTCTCAGTTTTTCAGTTATATTATGTTGCATGTATATGCAAAATTCTTTTACATTGGTTTATGTATTTTTCAATGTACTACACTATATGGTGGAGTTGTATTGTATACAAATTATGCTGTAAGGTATTAACATGCTTTACTCTCTCCGTCATTATGTACTGAAAAACATGCATCATTATAAATAAAACTTTTTCATTAAAAAAAGAATACCAAATAAGAGGAAAATAATAATAAAAAAAAAACCTGTACTTTTGATTTCACGTGTAGCATGATCGAAATAAGCAGAGCTTTGCCACATTTACTAAGCTTTGGGGATAATTAGTGCAACGGCACTTGCAAAGTGCACAGTGCTTATAGTAAATCCACCTCATTGTCTAAGAATACTAGTCCTGTACTGAATGATTATATTTTTCATAAATACTTTCCATGGCACTATGAAAAAAAATATTTCCAAAGCATATAAGTATAAACCGCAAAAAATAAAAACAAAAAAAAAAAAAGAAATACACACATCATGCAACACCATTTTAAAAACTTCTGTGATTAATTACCACCATGCAAGCTGTATGTACAAATTCAAAGGCAACATGATTTTCAGCATACAATGAAAGCAGAAATAATCACCACCAGTTACTGACCTCATCAATCGTCTCATCCTGTGGTGTTGCAGCACTGTCGTCAGAGTCCTTTTGGTAGCTAGAATCAGTGTTTTTGCGCACATCTCTACTTTTTTTGTGTTTATGGGCCAATTTTTTCACATGTCCATCAGCTTTTCCACTGCTAAGCCGCCTCACAGGGCTTGTTAGCCATTTTCTCAAAGTATTACCAGGACGCTTTGGGCCTGGTGAACTCTGTGTACCAATTACATGAGGTTGTAGGGAATTGACCGAAGATGGTGGACTTGCATCATTACCAGAGTAGTCTGCAAGAAAGAAAGATCAAAACAAGTTATTCATTTTTTTAAGATTATTAATACATTTTTTTAGGGTTGGACAAGAATGGATAAGGCCTATATATTAATACAAACAGCTGACAAGATTAGATAGCGGACATAGTGGTATCACTCATATAAAGAGCCTACAACGTAACCCATGTCAATATTGACTAGCACACCAGGTATCCAAAGTTTCGTACAAACGGTTTTAATTCAAAGAAGAGATCACATCACAAATAGTGTGATGCAACGTTTCAGAGCCTCGCAGGACCGTTTGGACAAAACGTTGGATCCCCGGTGTGCAGGCGAATAATGATATGACGTATTGGTACCAGTATCCAGCTGGTTGTCGCTGCAGCACCCGATACTTCTTGAGCATTTCCAGGAATGTGTGCAATGGGAATAGGGACTATGGTACAACGTAACCCAGGCACACAGTAGCCAATTTGCAACCTCATGCTACCCAAGTCAAAAATGGGCTAGATATTAGATTGTGAATGCAATAATGACAATATCTGGAGGTAGCCTCTGGAACCACTTTATGATAGTCTTTTTGTTTCTCTTGAGGTGATTTATGTTTTTCTTTTGATGTTTTATTCTGTATTGTATTTTACTGTAATAAACATGTCCTGTTTCAGTCCCTCCACCAATGGAAGGCTTGTGAAGACCCAGTGACTGTCTTTTCTTCTTTTTTCGTTGGGGGGGAGGTGGTTTTGATGTTTCCCGCATCTGTAATGGTACCTTGGAGGTGTCCTATTTTGCTGTGTTATTGTATTGGCCTCTGTAAAATGTTTAAAAATATATATATTATGGAACTTTAAAAAAAAGAGGCCAGAGATGGATGATAAAAGGAGGATGAAGCAGGATGAGAAAAAAGCCATTGGTCTGTATGCAGAATTACCATCTATAATGCCTGAAAATCAACATAAAATGTATAACTTTTCTGTGCTTGTCTCCCTAACATTTTACAAGTAGAAAGCGAATACAGCAATTGCTTTTTGGCAAAGAAAAATTGAAGATTTTAACCATATGCAATCCCTGCCCCCAAATTGGTTTTAGATTTGAAACCTGCACTACTGTACCTTTTATATCTGGCCACAATGTTGAGGCTCTAGCCTGTACTGCAGACACCAGAATGCTACCCTCTGGTAAACGAAAGGACAGAGAGGGGCCAATGAAAATCAAAGACTTTCGCCCCAGCAGCGAGGCAGCGGTCCCAAAATGGCGCCGGAGCGGTGCACAGGCCACAGACGGAGCGGGAGAGGGACTCCATGCTACTACCCAGCCTGCATGTTGAGTTGACAGGGGAAGCTTTCCCGCTGCCATCCTCACCTTCTGACAGGCCCATCAAGCAGCGGAGAAGGGTGGGGAGCCAAGGTGAGCACGCAGGCGACCCCAGAGGGGAAGGGGAGGACATGGAGGAGTCTATACAATATGGCCAACAACTAGATTCCTTCCCCATGACAGGGCAAGCCATCAAAGACGAAACTCTGAAAGGCATGCTGTTAACCCTTAGAGGTGCAGTTCAGCAGGACATGGCATCTTTTGCTACCAAGAGGGAGTTGGAGGACCTAGGGGACAGGGTGGACTTTATAAAAAATAAAATGGGGGACTTCTCCAAAGCTCATAATGAGCTAGTGGATGCACAAATTAAGAGGTCACGGACGAGCTTCAAGCGCTGAGGTCAAAGGTCACGGACCTAGAAGACAGAGCGTGCAGGAACAATTTGAAATTCCGAGGGATCCCGGAATCCATCAAACCAACGGAACTTTGTACCTACTTACAACAACTTATGCTGACCACCCTGCCTGCGCTCCAACCTATCGACTTAACGATTGACAGAGTGCACAGGCTGCCAAAACCGCCTCACCTCCTGGATAAAGTCCCGCGAGATGTAATCACAAAAATACATTTTTAGCAGGTTAAGGAGCAACTAATATAATTTTTCAGACAAAATGCGGCTCTTCCAGACCCATACTCCGGCATTTTAATATATGCGGACCTCTCCAAAGCCACCACGGCAGCAAGAAGCAACTTGGTCCCCATCACCAAGATACTGAGAAACCATAAGATCATGAATAAATGGGGTTTCCCGGCTAAGCTGATCTTGGAAATGAACAATGAGACTGTCACCATCTCTTCACGGGAAAGAGGCCTCGACCTCTTCCGTAAGTGGGGCCTACTACCTCCCATGACTGGCACTCCAACTCCGGACAGAACACAGCAAGGAGCCCTCCCGCAGCGACGACAAAAAAAGAACAGCAACCGCATCTGACCTACGGATGGATTATTGCCAAACCACTTTTCTGCACCGGAAGCCTCAGTCTCAGATAACCTCCTCTCATGTCATGAAGACATCTGAGCCAAGGGACTAAGCCGCCAGATGCATGGCATTTTCTTCTTTGGGTAAGAACTATTTCCTTTGTTTGTTTGTTTTATGCTCCAAGAAGGGAGTACAGTTGGAACACTGTTCCCCCCAATAGAGCTGTGACTGTGTCAGCTCCACTGGAACCTACACTACTTATCTCCTACCCAAGCCTTGCAGATCTCCTGTTTCTCTTAGTTATGGAAGTTACACATTTTTTTGCTTGTTGTTTTCGTACCCGCCTGACACCTCAGGCTCATAACTTCATGCATGCAAACCACTCTACTACTTCAAATGTGAGATTCACCAACAGATGGCGTCACAGCAGTCTTCTCTCTGGGACTTGAGACTGTTATCGCTCAATGTGAGAGGCCTTAACAGCCCGTTTAAAAGGAGGACAATGTGGAGGACAGCTATGGATCACAACTGTGATATACTTTGTGTCCAGGAGACGCACTTTGCCACAACTAAGTCACCAAAATGTACTCACCCCAAATTTCCACAGGTTTTTACTGTAAAAGATGTTTCTAATAAAAATGGGGTAATGGTGGTGGCGAGGGATGCAGTTGCTTTCAGCCTCCTAGATCTGCAGTTGGATGATCGGGGTCACTACATAATTCTAGTGGCTGAGATCAACAGTGTCCTGTACACCTTAGTCAACTTGTATGCTCCAAATAAGAAATCTCAGAAATTCATAACAAGTGTTTTGGCTAAAGCCAAAAAGGTTCAGAAGGAGGATCTGGTGATTTGTGGTGATTTTAATATGATTATGGAAAGGAGGATGGATTCCTCCCCCGGGGGGGGGGGTGGCTGGGGGGGGAGGCATAGACAAGCTTTGGGTTCCCTCTGTACTAGGGAGGGCCTATATGACCCCTGGAGATGCCTCCATTCCACGGAGAGGGATTACTCCTACTCGACAGTACATAAAACGTATTCAAGAATTTACTTTTTTCTAACGGATAAGTATCTCTTGCAGCAGGTAATCAAAGCAGAAATGCACAGCATAACCTGGTCAGATCGTGCACCTCTAACAATTGATATAATGGACAACAATAGGCTCGCTAACTTAGGCATATGGAGGAATAATATATACATACTATCCCATGCATCCCATAAGCCCCAAATTGAAGCCAAAATCAGCAAATATTTCCACCATAATGACAATGGTCAAACAAATAGTGTGCTCACAAAGCGGTCATCAGGGGACACTTTATTCAAATTGCAGCCAGGCAAAAGAAAAAAGGGCTCCAAACACATAACCCAGCTGCAGCACACAATATCACAACTAGAGAGCAAGGACAAAAACCCAAGCCCAGCGGACGAAGCCACCCTAAAGGAGTTGGACGCATGTAGAGAAAAACTAAGGATCATACTCAAATCTGAGTATACCTTCCTTCAAGAGACTTAAACTCTCATGATAGTCGCAAGGCAATAGATCAAGTAAACTTTTAGCAGCACAATTAAAACAAAAACAACAGCGTATGAACCTGCCCACGATAAAACATCACCTAATGGGGAATGTCTTTAAGAACCCTAAGGACATTGCCAATGTTTTCAGAGATTACTACAAGGTCTTATACAATCTCCAAGATGACATTAACACTCACCAGCCAACACTTACAGAGAATGATGACTGTCTGCAGAACATCAACCTACCCAGTATAAATGACACAACTAGGCACCATCTTAATGCCCCAATAGCCAAACAGGAGGTCTTAGAGGTTATCAAATCCCTCACTCCACACAAATCCCCAGGAATAGACGGATTTTCTGCAGAATACTATAAGGTCTTTGCCCCCCCAACTCACTCCACACCTTACAAAAACTTTCAATGCAGCGATAGATGAAGGGGCTTTCCCGAAGGAGATGCTCCAAGCAGTGATAATCACTATCCCCAAACTGGGCAAGGATATAACTAACCCCCAGAATTTTAGACCCATCTCGCTTTTAAATTTGAACCTAAAGATTTTTGTGAAAGTACTAGCCAATAGACTAATGACAATTACTCCCTCACTCATAGGCCTGGATCAAGTGGGATTTGTCAAGAGCAGACAGGCCCCATGAAGGGACCTGGCGGATGATCAACTTGCTCAGGCTGGTAGAAAACTAAAAAAAAAACCTGATGTGTCTTCCTGGTGCTGGATGCAGAGAAGGCCTTCGACAGGGTCCACTGGGGATACCTGTCGAGGGCCCTCTCTAAATATGGCATAGTGCAGGAATATGCAATTAGCGGACCTCCAGCTGTTGCAGAACTACAAGTCCCATGAGGCATAGCAAGACTCTTGACAGCCACAAGCATGAGACCCAGAGGCAGGGGCATGATGGGAATTGTAGTTTTGCAACAGCTGGAGGTCCGCTAATCGTGTGCTCTCTTCTGGACTCTTATCAGATACATTCCCACTTTCAAACGGCACACACCAAGGGTGCCCTTTATCACCTATCATTTTTTCCCTAGTGCTTGAACTGCTGGCTGAGTCCATTAGAGTGAACACAGGTATAAGGGGCATTAAAATTAGCCCAACAGAACACAAGCTGGCATTATTTGCAGATGACATTATATTAACACTGACTGACCCTGAGGAATCTCTACCTGCTACCAAAACGGAAAATTGTATCAAATACTTACCGTAATTTTCCTTTCCTGACGCCAAACCATGGCAGCATACTAGTGATAGCGCTCCGCCTCTTGACCACTCCCTCAGGACCAGTGAATAGCATAAAAAAAAGCATAGTTAGCCGCCACCCCCATTCTTTGTAAGAAGCTACATACCGAAACGCACAGGGTGGGCCCGTATGCTGCCATGGTTTGGCGCCAGGAAAGGAAAATTACGGTAAGTATTTGATACAATTTTCCGTTTTCCTGACGCCAACATGGC
Organism: Glandirana rugosa; assembly: GCA_018402905.1. Taxonomy (NCBI): domain Eukaryota; kingdom Metazoa; phylum Chordata; class Amphibia; order Anura; family Ranidae; genus Glandirana; species Glandirana rugosa. The sequence goes on from BLSH010347680.1 coordinate 812,258, forward strand.
AGCATACTAGTGATAAATAACTAGCTGACAGGGTGGGTTCTACTTGCCAAACCAATATTCTAATTAGGATGGGACAGTGGACTGAATAGTCCTTCCTACAAAGTCCTCTGATGACAAGGCACCTATGTCTACTCCGTAAAGTTTGAGCAGGTGTGCTGGGATGACCATTATACTTCTACAGATGGATACTTTAGATGCTCCCACATGGGCTGCCTAGGAGATTGCAACCACTCTGGTAGAGTTCACCACCGCTGACGGAGGCTTATGCCCCCTCGCCCTATATGCGCCACCAAGCCTGCTAGAGTTCAGGCAGTAACCTCTTTTCCTTGATGATCCCCAGCTGGAATGACAAAAGGCTTATTAGATGATCTGAAAAGACCAATTGTGGACAGGTGCTTCTTTTTTGAAAACGTCCAGGTCCTGTGCGATGTTCTGGAAATTTAGGCAATTCCCAGATGTCTGTTAAATAGAGGGCTATTGCTACCTTTGATACAAGATGACCTACAAGACAGCCCTCTACTCTTTTTGTAAAGAAAACTTTTTTTTTTTTTTTTTGAAGCTCCAAGAGCTTGAATCTCAGACAAACTTCTGCTTAAAGTTTTTGCAATAGATACTGTCTTGTAGGTAATGGCCCAAACCAAATACTGCTCTGTTGGAGCAAACGGTTGAATGGACAAGAGATCCAGCAACACCAATAGATCCCACTGGGAAAGACTCCTTTCCGTTTACAACTGAATCCTTACGACTGCCTTCAAAAGTCATGCAGACTGAAGGATTCTTGGCCCATTTAAATTTGTTATTGCCAATATAGCTGACACTTGCCAGCTCAGTGAGGATAGGCTAAGGCTCATGTCCAACCCGGCCTAGAGGAAGTATAGAACAGCTGGGGGCAGTAGGGTCAATGTCTCACCCTACCGAGATAACGCAAACTTGCTCCAGATTTAAGCATAGATGTTGTAAGTGGGGGGGTTGTAGAAAACATTACTCTAAGGAGATCTCAGACAGTTCCCTCATGTACCAACAGTATCGGTTAGGAGGTATAACCGGTACTTCGGGAGCCCAAAGGAACCGGTAAGTGAAGTCTTATGTCTTCTGTAACGGGGATACGTGTATACGTCTGGCCCTGACGTTCACCCCACGATTATCCCCTCCGCCCCCCTTGAGCCAACGAGGTCTCGTTAGAGATGAAACAACTCACGATCTTCCGTGAGATGAATGTTGTAGATACGAATTTAGACCTCGTTCAAACGCAATAGAGCCATCCCACTCTGTAACTGGGATGACGGGGGTCGACAAGATATGAAGGAGATCCGGCCCAACCT
>BLSH010347680.1:816980-831204 GCA_018402905.1 Glandirana rugosa
ACACATATATATATATATATATATCAAAATAAATAAATACATTTTTATATATATATATATATATATATATATATATACACACATACGTTTCTCTTTTTTTTAAGTAACAGAAACAAATGAATGCAGTATACACACATATATATATATATATATACATACACATACACACACACACATTTTATTTTTCTTTGGTGTACTACCTGCTAAAAATCAGCAGGGCGAGCTCCCTCAGGACTGCATCCTTCATTGCTAGCAACAGTGGGCTTTTGCCCATAAGCAAAATGGCCAGAGCAGTCCAATGATGTCATCAAGACACCCCAGGCAGCATGGTCTAGCCACATGGCAAACAGAACACAAACAAACATGGGGACATGGGAGGCACTCAAAAGAGAAACAGACCAAGGTAAGGGAGAACACATATGAAACAGCACAGAATAAAAGAGATAGGCAGCCCTGTATGGTGCAAGGAACCAAAAAAGGAAAAAGAATGAAATAGCTGGCCCTCCCAAGCCTCAGCCCACACAGACTTACATAATGGCAGATTTCGTTCCTAAAGAGGAAACACTGCAGGCCCCCATCATGACCCACAGAAGGGGCACCCAGGCTTTTTAGCGCATTTAGCGGCCCGAGCACTGGGTCTCCGAAACTGGGAGAGCCTGAACCCAGACGGTTACTGCACAGAGGCAGAGGTAGGGACATAGAACTGCTTACTCTTCACTGGTGCGTGGAGGTATGAGGAAAAAAAGAAAAATGGGGGGGGGGGGCGGCTAACTATGCCTTTTTTTATGCTATTCACTGGTCCTGAGGGAGTGGTCAAGAGGCGGAGGTCTATCACTAGTATGCTGCCATGTTGGCGTCAGGAAACTCTTGTTAGATCGATTTGGCCTTTTTTTATTCTAAAGTAAATACAACAAAGTGCTTTGCCCTCCCAATCAATATCACCTCACCACAAATCTCTGAGTTAAAATCTATATTCCCATGCAGCTGGGATAATACCTCTATCACTTACTTGGGGATCCAAATGACAACACCCTCTTCAAACTTATATATCCAAAATTTCCCTCCCCTCCTGTCTATAATGAAAAAAGACTCACCGCGATTGGGAAGACCCATTTATCATGGACAGGCAGGATAGCCGCTTACCAAATGTAGACCTTCCCCAAACTGCTATACCACTTCATAACCCTCCCAATACCAATCCCCCAAAAAATTTTCTCTGAATTAAATAAAGCCCTAAGCAAGTTTATATGGAGCAATGCGAAACCTAGAGTGCCTCTAGCTACACTATTTAGACACAGATCGCAAGGCGGCATGGGCCTTCCCAACACCCTGGCATACCATCAAGCGGCAATTCTTGAGCAAACGAGATACTGGTTCTCAGCTCAGGAAGATAATCACTGGTCTAATATGGAGAGAGAATCAATACCCAGTCATAACCTCTCCGCAATTCTGATGGCGGCCACTATGTCTCATAAACCAATGATCACGGACTTATATACTATTCAAGCGACAACAGCGACATGGTCCTCACTAATGAACCTGTCATTCCACAAGGAACAACACACCAAACGGAGGGTACCATTGGCTACATGCGAGCACCTCATACCAAACTTCTCCACCCGCCAATGGGCTAAGAGGGGTATATGCTTCAACACTAAGGATACCCCCAATCTCTCCCCATTAGCCCTCCACCAACTCAATCAAGTCAAGTCATTTCATACTACCAACCCCAAAACCCACATCCAGATCCCGACCAAACTATGGAACTTCCTCGCTAGTAACTCACCCCTACCTAAAAAAGGGACTACCTATTCTATACTGCAACTACTACCTACCAAATAAGAAAATCCCAGCAATGGGCAGATGGGAACAAGAATTAAAAGCGGAGTATTCGCTGCCCCAGTGGATGTCGGCGCTTAAGCACAATATTAAAGCATCGGCATGTGTGGACCACTGGCACAATGCACAAAAAATCCTACATAGATACTATCTGACACCCTCTCGGTTGCACCTTATGGACCCTAAACTCCCCCCACTCTGCTGGAGGGAGTGTCAAAGTAAGGGCTCCCTGCAACATGTATTCTGGGAGTGCTCTTCCCTCCGAGCTTCTGGAAGGGAATCTCAGGGCTGCTTGCAGAGCTTACAGGCAGCATAGTCAGCATCACTCCCGAATTGGCCCTTTTGTCTATAGGTATAGATAGTTTCCCTCCAAATACAAGAACAGTTGTGCTCCATGTGCTGTTCGCAGCCAGAATCTCAATAGCTAGTAGATGGCGCACCACTAACCCTCCCACAGTTAAAGAAATTATCAATAGGGTGAATAACCAATGCAAAATGGAACAATTACTAGCTTATAAAGAAAACAGAGCCCATGCTTTTCTTAAGAAATGGAATATCTGGACCTCCTCGAAAAGATCTAACTTTACAGACTAGGCTCCAAATGCTAATTCTCCCCACTTGGCAACAGCCTGATCCACTTATTTTAGAACGCCGTTAAGGTCTCCCACAGACAACACAAGATAACCTGAAACTTGAATACTAGAGTAAATATCCATCTAGGTTGGAACATGTGCATGCATTTTTTACACCGTGAACTAAGGGTACTTAGTTATAATACTGTTATTTTGTTAAGTTGTTATGATGTACTATCGAATTTCCAGGGTGCCATTTGGGAACAGACCCCAGTACTTCCCTACTAATCAATTTGGGTACACATAGACCCACTAGTTCTAGTTATTGTCTGGCCACAGTTAGATCCCAAATGAGGGATTTCTAGTCTCAACAATTGGGACCTTGCATAAACTGAGGGCTGGCTCCCCCCGGATCCCCTACCCTTATCCAAGATGTTCACTAAAAGCTGTCGCAACCTGGCTCTTCTACTTCTTCTTCTTATTACTGTCCTTTCTATTTGTATTAAGACTGAATACCTGTAGCTATAATGATCACGCACTACTATTTTTATGACTGAATGTAAATTGCTGACAAACTTTCAATAAAAATTCATGGTTAAAGTATATCAGGCACCAGGGTGGATGGGAATTCCAGGGATGTGAAATTTAAAATGAGCTCTATTCCTTCCCCACTCTATCCAAAACTAGAAGACAGACACTAATAATGAGAGCTACCATAAAAAAAAAGAAGAAAGAGAACCTAAAATTGCTACTGGTTAAACTCATCAGACAGGCCATTAAATATTTGTGGGCCTTTCATCTTGAACTTGTTTTTTATACAAGAACAGACCTTAATCATTTACCACCTTTCAAGAAGGGAAGAAACTTATATTCAGTTTGAAAGTAAACTCTAGGCCCCCATCGGGGGCCACCCAAATGGAGTGGATTCCTTGTCTAGCCCCATTATGGCAATATACAAACTGGAGATCACCAAGAGGCCCTTTATTGGTCATCCGATTTGGTTCTATCCTTCCAACAGCAACTTATGATGTCCAATTGTTAATGTTTTCAGACAATGCTTTCTCAGGTAAAAAGCTAATGCTAACACTAACACTTTGAGTCCTCAAGCTTTGGATTATGTAGTTTTCCCATTCCAAAATATGCAACTCTTTTTTCTTTAGACACCAGTTTAACGGGCATCTCCCATCCTCAACATCACTGTCTACAAATGGAAATTAATATGTACTCATAGGAGACCTATAATCACTGACAATCCTTTGCACATTTATGTAACGTGAGTGCTGCTCATATTTGACTCAGCTTGGGGCCCTATAAAGGCTCTGAATTGGAATCCAGATACTAAGGTTGGGTTCACACTAAATACAGATGCGGCTGATAGCAGGGGTCCAGTGTGTCCCTGATCTCCGTTTCAGGGACGAATCAGGCACAAATTTTTGCCTGAATTTGGACCTGAAACAGAGCCAAAACTGCACAGGGACTCATGTACAATCCGCTCCTGAGATGTGTGAACCAGCTCCATTGAGAGCCGGTCACAATCTCCTGTCATGAGAATTGGATGCAGAGAAAACCGCATCCAATTCGTACTAGTGTGAACCCAGCCTTAAACAACTACAAATTATCTATTTAATGCATGGTTGTGAAATTTTTAAAGATGCACTGAGCCAAATCTACACTCAGAAGGCACAGCACATTCTTGTTCTAGTTACAAAGCTATTTATAAATGTGTTGTTCTTGGTGGGTACCTTTTTCACGTCTCCCATTTATTTCCTTTTCTTACCCATTTTCCTAATGCACTGATATTTTTTTTTTATATTACCCCCTTTTCAATATCCCTTTACATTATATTTTTGCAATTAAATGAATCATTGTTTTATGATTTAGAAAACTTTCTTTTGAACTGGCCCATATATTTCAAACAGATCTTTGCATTTTATTTACAATATGACCACCATCAAAACAATACCTTCAATTTATTTAATGATAAAAAATGGGTTGGCTATATTTATAAGGTTTTGAGGGACCAGTTGCATAGGTGGCCAGTGCCTGCTGGAGCAAGGAGTGAAGTAATACATGTATACCTCATCCCATGGAATTAATGAGCACTTGTGGGGGGACTCCCCTGCAAGGGTAGTTTTGCAGTTTAATCTTCCAGTAATAAGCAACAGTCAATGCACTCACATTTGTAGGTGCCATAGCTGGCATAAAGGATTAACAGTTTATCAGTGTAAGAGATGTCGGCTCCAGTAGTCTATTCTACTAGGCGCAAGCAAATACTGTGTGTGGGATGACATTACATGTCTAAAACCCCACCCTACATGATTCGTCTATCAGGCGTCATCAGGGACAAGTGCTTTTTAAATGGAAGATTTGAAATAAACTTGTTGCGCTATGAAAATTGTTTTATTTTTCTCACATGTACAGAAAAGAACAAGAAAAAGAGAATCCCTGTGCCACATAATAATGGTTTATGAAGTGAATTGGTTTATTTATAATAGTTTGCACACAATATGCACTGGTTATTAAGTTTTGGTTTATGGCTAAATTTTTTTTTATGGATATACAGAATATGGCTTTTTATTTATTTTTGCATTTTTTGCAGTATTTGCATAGTATTGGGTTTAAGTGTTATTAAAGGCAAAACCTTTTTCATTGTGGGTAGAGTGAGGGAGGTTTATAACCCCTGTGGACACAGAGGGGTTGCTCCACAACACCAGTCGCCGGTCTAATTTGGGCAGTCATGTCTGCGTGAATGGAGAAAAGAAAAAAAACATTCTTTGTATCCCTCCACTTCATCGTGAGCAAATTACTACATCTCAAGCAGGCTCTCTCCCCCCCAACTAAGTCGGGATTCTACCAGTCATTGAGGGAAGCCCCGGCGACTAGATCACACAATGCCACATGTGCCAATTTGGTGATCAAACAAGTGACTAAAAAGTGGCACGTAAGTGGATAAAAAAGCTCCGGACGGCCGCACTCCAATATAAGATTTTAATTGCATCAGGTCCACAAGGTACAGACAGGAATAATTTCTGACGCATTTCACGCCCCCTAAAGGCGCTTACTCATAGCATAGTGTAATAAAAACAAAAATGCACATATATACACATACAAAGGTGCTCATCTGCTGTGTTCAACCAATGATCAACCAGGTGCCACCTAAGCAGCCATGTGATCAAGCTCATTGGTTTCTCAGTCCCCCACAGGTGGAATTTGATGAGGTCGAAACCCATGGAGGATAGAACCTGTGTCAGGAATTAGATAAAAAAGAAAAAAAAAAATTGTATCACAAACTCCTCCATGGATGACAACCACACCAGACCTCCCGTGTGGAGACTAGAGAAATGCAGATGAGACACAAAAAATTACATACATGTAAAAAAGAAAAAATATGTATACAAAAACATGATTGAAAAAAAAATAATAATGATAAATGTGCATATACAGAGAAAACAATTTAGTGCAGAAAGCTACAGTGATTGAACAATATATTAAAGCAAAATCTTTAAATACACTAGTAAGCTTCATGGACTGGACGGAAAGAGAGAAAACATAAGAGGTCGAATAGTCAAGACCTGCAAATATTCTCATCCGTTTAATACTGTTTGTTCCCATGTTCATGTAGAAATGAAAAAATAAAAAATCAAGCAAATCGTCGAAAAAAAAAAAATTTCAATCAATCAAGATTCATTCAATGTTATATTCAAACAACCCTGCCGAAGGCAAGGTCGTAATTCATGTGCAGATGTTAACACTAATCCTGAGAACCCCATGCCGTCAATTAATGAATGAAACAATATAACGAGTATGTATATATAAACACGCTGCTTAACTGCATAATATTTAGATAATACAGTCATGGGGCTTCTCAGGCAAAAAACAAAATTCCTGAAAAACACTCCAAGTCTAAAGCAGCCTGCTTTGCAAGAGGGAGGAAAGGAGGGGGGGGGGGAAGGGTCGTAAAAAAAAAATAAAAAAAATGGGTCGTAGAAAATAAATAAATAAATAAATAAATAAAATTATTTCCGATCCCTCAATCATAAAAGTGGGAAACGTCCAACTCGAAGTTAAGACCCTCCGGCTTTCTGGTACCAAAAAAGAAAATCCAGAAAACCTCCCTCTTGCAAAGAAGCTTAAACTTGTCGCCCCCTCTGGGAGGAGATACTATCTTCTCAACTGCCTGTATGTACAGGCTTGAGGTGTCTTTCTGGTGCACCTCATTCCAATGTTTGGATACGTTGGTGGGATGATTCTTGCTGATGTCTCTGAGATGGTCAGTGAGACGATCCCGCAACCTCCGTGTGGTACGTCCTACATACTGGACATCACACCTAGAGCATGAGATAATATATACTATGTACCGTGTGTTACAATTCAAAAATGTATTGATGCTCATGCTCTTAAGGTTATATGTGGAATGAATGGTGTCCCCCCTTTTTATTTTCGGGCAACACGGACAACCCGTCGCTCCACACCAAAAAGTCCCCTTGAAACTCAGCCAGTGTGGTTGTCTGGATTTACTGCGAAACAGGCTGGGGGAAAGTGAAGACCCCAGAGAGACCGCTCTCCGAGAGACGACCTTAACCCCATTATTCAAAATGCGGGAGTACACAGGATCGTTAAGCAACACCGGGACATACTTCAAAATGATACTTCTGATTTGGTTAAACTCCATGCTGTATGGTGTGGAGAAAATAGGACATCCACCCGCAGCAGGGGTTAGCCGACTAGCCCTCCCAGTGTCCCGATGTAGCTTATCAATTGGAACTCTATCAGCGATGTTAATCGCCCTGTGTACGACCGGCGGTGAATAGCCCCTATCTAGAAAATGTTGTTGCATGTTTAATTTCTCACGTTGGTAATCAAACGGATTACTGCAAATACGCCTAAGTCGCAGAAACTGTCCCACAGGGATGCCTCTTATTGTGTGCGTGGGGTGGCAGGAATCGGCCCGAAGGAGTGAGTTGCCCGCCGTCGGTTTTCTATGTAGACTCGATGTGATCCTGCCTTGTGCGGCAGTCAAGTTCACATCCAAGAATACAATCGTGGTGTCCTCATGACAGGCTGTAAACCTCAAATTCAGATCATTATCGTTCATGTATGCAAGCCACTGCTCAGGTGTGGTGGCACCCTTAGATACTATGAATAGCAGGTCGTCAATGTAGCGACCATAAAAATGGGTGTCTTGTCTACGGGGGCCCCCCGGTGCAAAGATGCGAAACCTCTCCCACCATCCCATGTAAAGGTTGGCAAGAGAGGGCGCAAACTTGGCACCCATGGAGGCTCCGCAATTCTGCAGATAATATTCACCGTCGAACATAAAGAAATTATGTGTGAGCAGGTAATCTAAACATAGAAGAATAAATTCTTGGTGAATTAGAGAGTGTGTGGTAAAGTGTTGAAGAAAAAACTCAACAGCCCGTAGACCCAGTGAATGGGGAATGGATGAATATAAACTCGCTACATCGCAAGTAACCCATCCAAAACCCTCCTGCCACTCAAAATCCTTTAGTTTACATAACAGATGACCCGTGTCCTTGATATAGCCCGGAAGCTTGGATACCAAAGGCTGGAGTAAATGGTCTACCCATTGTCCTAGGTGCTCATTCAAAGAGCCTATCCCAGCGACAATGGGTCTACCCAAAAAAAAGTGGCACGCTTAAGTAGTAATTGTCCACATACAAATGGTACCCCTTTACAGATAAGGGTGACACCAAGCTCCACACAATTTTGCCAGCACTCACTATGTAGTCTGGGCATCCTTCCGGCTCTACGTGACTATCTTTGCCCTCCTAAACAATAAAACTACATGTATAGCATGTGGTCCTGTCACAGAGCTTATACATCTTGACCCCGTGTCTGGCATGCTTGCTGGGGACGTACTGTTTGAAAGCAGGACAGCCAGCAAATTTAATCACGGACTCGTGCACGCACAAATCTTGGTTGGGAATAAAATGTGCTGTGAACTACTGATTGAAGTGGTTTATGAGGGGCCAAATTTTGTAGAGCCAGTCATATTCAGGGTCCCCATATGGACGACAGAGTTCATTGGCGTTGAAATGCAGGATCTGCTTGTATTGTGTCCTGGCCATGCAAGCAGAGAAGACATACATATGAGTCAGTGGGCCAATATAACTGCAATTCAGGTTCTTTATGTATGCCCATGTTGAGGGTAAGGCCCAGAAAGGTCTTACATTCGGAAACTATAATCGGTTTCCAATCTCTGGCAAGTGATGGCAATGGGGATCAGCGGCCATGTATTGACCAGCATATAAATTGCTTCAGTCCACAATAGATCTAAAGAGCTCTCCGGTGGAAAACAGTGAATAAAAATCAATGGCCCTAAAGTCATCTGTATTCACCGCGATTCCGGGTTGGCCAGTGAATGGGGGAAGTACAGGCGCTGCATCTATGGTGGGTTGCCAATCAGGGTTGGCAAGCGCATCAGGAAGGGCACTATGGGCTCTGCGTGCCTGTCTTTGTCTTCTTTGTGGCTGCGGGACATTACTTGTGCTAGCCACACCAGCTTGAACTGCACTTATGGGACTCGCCACGTCACCAAGTGTTACTGCAGTGCTGGTTATATGACCAGGATGTACTAGGCCGCTGGTGCTTGCCAGGTCACCAGGAGTAGCGGAGCTAGTACTGGTTCTCTGCTCCAAACGAGAGCCCTGTGGTTCATGCATCTCAGTGACAGTAGAACGGGATCTGGTACGCCTGACCTTAGCAGGGACCACTCCATCGTCAGAGCTATCTGTCATGGAGCCGCTGTTGTCTACGGGATCGTAAGATGAGCCTGAATCTGACAGTGAGGCTTCCCCATTGCGTTCATCTGTCATGCTCAACAACGCGTAGGCCTCTTCACTAGTGTACCTCGGATTTGACATGTTGGCTTCCAAATTTATAGGTACACTTGTGTGACTCACAGGCAAAAAACGCACCTGGTTGTCAGAGCCTATTTCAAGTTGCTACCAAAATCACTGTCAGATTTCGCAGGGATCAGGCGTGATATCTGCGAACACTGCAGATATGTGTTCTTGTGTTTGGTAAGCGTCAGTGATCTATTGATCCTGCACTTGGGTGGGCTGGGCGGAGGGGCTAAACGCAGGTGCTAGCAAGTATCTGGGCTGATCCAGCTAATGCCACGTTTTTCAGAACACTAATCCAGTGGGGACACTAATATAGATCTGATCAGATATTGATCTGATCAGATACTGCAATAGTATCTAACACCTATTTAATGATTGTGTATGCGTGTCAGAGTACCTACCTGGCCCTGCCTGGTGTTTACACTGACCCTAATGCTAAAACCTAACTGAGGTCACCGCTGGGTGATCGGGGGTTAAAATCTATAAAAGGTGTGTAAATATATATATATAGCGGGTAATCTGATGGGGAAGAAAAACTAGCTAGCTTCACCTGTGACACTTATACAGTGATCACAGGTGACGGGGGCAATCAAGGGGTTAAAAACTTTATGGGGGGGTATTTACACCTACCTAGGCCTACTACTACCTACCCTAACCCTGATTAGTGGCACTAGGGTCACAAGTCCAGCGATCAGTGAACGATCTGATCGCTGCACTCAGTGACACAGTGACAGGGGGTGACAGGCGTGAAAAGGGTTAACTGGGAGGGGCGATCAAAGGGTTAAAAGTGTGCCTAACGTGTACTGGTGTCAGTGTAGTGTTGTGCAACTCATGTTTCAGATGTCTCTCTCTCTCTTCCCTGCAACGGAAAAGGACGCAGAGAGGGGAAATGACATCACTTCCCCAGTCTGTGTTTACATTCCACAGACAGGGGAGACATTCTATCTACTGGGACCGATCAACAGGAATAGACTAAAATTCATTGGTCTATTCCTGTGGATTGAACGGCCCTGTAGCGAATTGGACCGCCGTGACCGCGATCGCCACTTATATACAGCGATTTGCAGAATAGAGCCACACTGCTGCAGTAAATATGCGGTAATTGGTCGGGAACTGGTTAAGATAGTTAAAAGTTTAACTGTAGCACATTTGTTTATGTGAATCTCCAGAAAAGGTTGTGACAGCTATTTAATAATATTTTACTTTATCTAGATCCTGCAACAATAAATGTCATCCATTTTTTCAGTAGTGATCAGCTCAAATGTAAGTTAACTACTTCAATACCAGGCACTTACCCCCCTTCCTGCCCAGACCGATCTTCAGCTTTCAGCGCTGTCTCATTTTGAATGACAATTGCGTGTTCATGCAATGCTGCAGACGCAAGTGGAGGAAAAGCAGATTTATGGCTCTTCCTATTTAGACTGTGATCAGCCGTGATTCGTCACAGCTGATCACATGGTAAACAGCTTCTAACAGAAGCTCTTTACCATGATCGGAGATGCGGTGTGTCAGAACACCACACCACTGATTGCCGCGTGCCCCTGCAGGCGTGCACTGGCTTGTTATCCTGCTGGACATCATATGATGCTCAGTCAGGATAACAGAACCACTTCCCGGCCATCATTCTGCATATGGCGGTAGGGAAGTGGTTAAAGTCTATAGGCCTAAAAAAAAATAAGTTTGTAAAAGGATAGAAAACTGGCTGAGAAAACATATTCAGAGAGTAGTGGTTTAGGAGTCATACTCCGAATGGTCTAAGGTTATTAGTGGTGTACTTCATGGTTTAGTGCTGGGGGCCCTAACTTTTTAATCTATTTATATAGATGTATCACCCCTCCACATTGGTTCCACCACTGTACCGTTTAAGTCCACTAATACAATGACACAGAAACTTGTAAATCCAAAAGACCCAACATCCAAACACAAGCAAAAAAAAAAAAAAAAGATTTATTTAGTGTGGTGTAGTGAGGAATGAAAGGACCTATACATTGGGGAGATAAAAGTACTCTTCAACAAACAAATGACCCAACATAGGAGGGCAAGTTCTACAGGTCAAGACTTAAATGTTTTTATAGATTGCGGGTGGAGAGGAAAGGCAACCGCCTAAGATACCCTGGGAACAGGGGTTAGCAACCTTTTTCAATACAGAACTGGCAATGAAGTCACCCAACACCAAGGTCAAGGACATGCAAAATGTAAAAAAGTAGAGAAGATTAGGAACCGGATACCTGAGAGTAATAAACTACCCCTGGGCTGTATCAAAAAATAATCCATAAAAGAGAAAGAAACCATCTCATAAATGACAACTGAATATCACTGACAAGAATGCCTCAAATTCTTTTTTTTTTTGTAGCATTGATTATGCATAGACAAGAATGTTGTGCTGAAAGAGGGCATCAGGTATGACCGTGGCACCCGGACAAGAGAATTTCAGGGAAATAAGTTCCAAAAGGGGTTAGGCATAGCCTAAATATGGTTGTAAACCCAAATCCCTAAAATACTCTTTTGCCCAATTTAGTATATAAAACGGTTATAACCTAAATCACTTTGTGTGTACCTCTTAAAAATTCATCCTTATTCAGTTTGTAGCCCTCATAAATTTGCTAGTCTGTGAGCATGGCATTGTAGAGGTGCTTGGGGGTCGGAGACGTGACAACACACTATTCTGTGATGGTCTGTTTCTCTCAGTCTGGGCAACAGGCAGATTTACAACAGAACGTGGAAAGAATAGGATTCACACACTGACAGGACACACACTGACAGGCTGGTAGCAAGCAAAAATTCTAAATATATCTGCAAATATGTCATTATGCCATGCCAAGCACAAATGAGTAGTCGTTGATCTTCATTTAATGATCAAATGGTTTCTGTTTTTCAAGTTTACAAACACTTTAAGGACTCTGAAGCAGCAGCTGTCAGGTATTGGATGCCAGAAATCAAGTTGAGGAGGTTTATTGCCACGAAACACCAAAGGATCCACTGGTTATCTCGGGTTGAGAAAAAGAACCACAATAATCCAACATCACAGAGTGTAAAAGTGAAGACCTGCCTCCAATATTGTATGAACAGGTGGCAAAGTTGGAAGACACCTCAAAAGGGTCTTTTTTACCCTCTGAAAATGTTTTTATTTTGCAAAGGACATACTACACCCCTCTTAAATTATTTGAATGGAACCATAGTGATACACCAGACTGACCATGTTGTCATAGATGCTTGGCAGGCTCAGTCCACATACTATGGCATTGCCCCAAGTTTTGTTTTTGCTACTGTGAAGATACAGCGTAAATTAATTCATCTGCATTTCAGACAGAAATCCCATCAACTCCACTTACCTGCCTATTAGGCCAGCTAGACCAGGAACTATTTCTTCCACAGATCCTGGCCCCAGTGAGAAGACTTTTGTTTTTAGTGGGTCACCTACATTTGGGGAATGGCAACACCAAGTTATTCTAGCACTTATGAAGGAAAAATGATTTCCAACAGATGATTTCTGGGGAAATGTAAGTGATATTTAAAAAAAATGTTTTTTGTTTGAAAATAAGCAGGTTATACTTACCTGCTCTCTGCAGTGGTTTTGCACAGAGCAGCCCAGATGCTCCCCTTCTCAGATCCCCCGCCAGTGCTCCTGGCACCTCCCTCCTGTTGAATGCCCCCACAGCAAGCAGCTTGCTATGGGGGTACACAAGCTGAGCCACTGTTCTGTGTGTCCAATCAGACATGGAGCTGTGGCTTGGCCCAGCCCCCTCTGCTTCCTCATTGGCTCACTGACTTTGATAGACAGCAACGGGAGCCAATGGCTGTGCCTCAGACAATCAGGAGGGAGAGTCCTGGACAGCAAATGCTCTGGTGCAACAGCGCTGGGTCGAGATGAGGCTCAGTTAAGTATTAAGCGGGTTGAGGGGGGCTGTTGCACACAGGTTTTTTTTTTATCTTAATACATAGAATGCATTAAGATAAAACTATTTCTGACTTTAGAACCACTTTAAGGTATGGTTTCCATTACTCTCTACTTGGCAATGGCACTTATATCACAGAGACAATGCCCTGGTAGCTGAGGGTACCAAAGTTGAGGCCATTAATAATTAACATAGGATAAATTCAGGAGTGTGCAGACTCATCCTGTTATACTTTATGTTCTCTGATAGCTTCTTACAGACCTAGTGGATTCAGCATTTTTTGTGCAATGGGCTTATTGTGTGCAATATTTGTAGTTAGAATAGAGCTGGGTATACAGGTTGAGTTCTTTTTTCATTCAACCAGTGGGTTGAAAGAAAAACACTCAGACTCATGCATCCACACAAGTGATGTGGAGGCAGGGATCTCCTCCACTGTGCTACTGTATTCTGACAGTGGGAACAAACGACTCTGTACAGCCACTTACTCTCAATGGAGAATCATGCACTGTCTGCATACATCTCCAATTGCATGAACAAGGTAGTTATTTCTGCTGTATAGGCCACAGCGCCCATGTGAATAAGCCCTAAAGGGAATGAAAGGATTTGTGGTTGTTGCATAGAAGTTGAAAAACAATACCCTGGAATAGAAACCCATAATGTCTCAATAAACCTATTGTACATTTTTATATTAGTTTTATTTAACTCTACCTTTGTGATTAAATATGCCTTCCATTTCCATGCTGCTCCTTGAGTGTGCAATGCAAAGTGAGCTACAAGGAACTAAACCTTCTGCAGCTGGCGACTTGTCAGTGGTCCGAACCAAGCACCATTCAGAGCGGTCATGTTGTTTCTCTAAAATTTCAACAGTCTGTCCCCGTCGTATTGTCAATTCATTACTGTTACAAGCAGTGAAATCCTGGATGACCACAGTCAGTTCACATCCACCAGAAAGCTGTAAAACACATTAAAAATTAATTTGCACGTTTAATTAAAAATTACACAAAATGTCGAAAGACCACCTACACTTGACTGACACCAGTAGGTCCTAAAG
>BLSH010347680.1:848470-871135 GCA_018402905.1 Glandirana rugosa
ATGACAAAAACAAGAGAAAGATATATTTTACTTTATTTTTAGAAAAGACCTTTTTTTTTCTTGGCTCCATAAGGTTCATACACGCCACAGACATTGGAACGTCGTCAACTGAGAAGGCGGTATCTTTTCCCCAGGTATAGCCAGTATCTTACGCCAGACCGGGTCTCTGGCCTTGTCCAGATCCCCCGGGTCTGACTTCGAGGTGTTTTTTGTCAATAGGGTCCGATAGTTCGGTCAGTCTCCGGAGGCGTTCCCTGTTCTTTTTAGTCCGTAATGGAAGGGACTGGTGACACAAATCCGCCCACGTCGTACGATATTGTCAACTGCTGCAAGGTTACAGACACCGCACATACTTGGAATACCTCGGTTCTTTTTTTTTCCAGAAAAGATTTTTATTTCATTTTATATAGAAAGAGAACAAAAACAGTACATCCAATACAGCTCAGTCATAGTCATCGTGAAAAAGTACATTGACAGAGGCATATGTTTACTAGAGAATTTGTTTCCATTTGAGTCGTGTTAACTGCCTTTAGATAGCTAGGTATGATGACTTTCTGGTTTAAGTGCCTTCATTAGTTGAGGACCTAACATGAGTGGGGGGCCCAAGTTTTGTCTTTTTCGCCTTTTTCGGGATTCTAGATCCTCTATGGGACTGAGGTGTTCGACGTTGGGGCATACTCAGAAAATATGGGTCTATCGGGGGGGTATGGTAAAGGATATTTGGGGGGGGTAGGATTGGTGAAGGGGGGTTCCAGGAAGGATAGGGAGAGAGGTGTGTGGTGGGAGGGTGTCTTCTCCTGTTCCCGTTACGATATCTCTGCTAGTTCAATTGTGCTTGTACTCTTGAGAAAGGTGGTGGGCCGTTGGGGGGGGGGTTGGTCCTTCGTGAGAGATTGAGTCTTGCCTTTTCCAGTTGGCAAGACAAAAGTTGTGCGTAGCTTCTGTCATTGTTTTTATGAGAGCTTCTTATCCATTTTTCAATTGGGCGTAAGTGGAGGTTGTTAGAAAATGCTTCCAGCAAGACCATTTTCGACAGTATTTGTGTGGAGTATCTTTACCAATGTGAATTAGTTCTTCCAGTTCAGCTATATTCTGCATCCTATGGAGCCATTCTTGAATTGAGGGGGGTTGAGATGAGCGCCAGTGCATCGGAATGCTCTGTCTTGCCGCATTCACCATATGCATGGCTAATGATTTATGGTAGATACTCAGTGGTAAGTTCAAGTGGTGCAGTAAAAATTGTGCAGGAGTGTACTCCAAGGTATACGTTGTCACATGAGCGATGGTGTCTCTCACCATTTGCCAATAGGGTTGGAGCTTAGGACAGGTCCACCACACATGTAACATCGTGCCCCTTTCTGTCTGACATCTCCAGCAAGTCTCAGGGACGGCAGACTGGAACTTATGTATGATCGTCGGGGTGCGATACCAGCGTGTTAAGATCTTGTACCCGTTCTCCTGAGTGGATACATTTAGTGAACCCTTATGCGTGTTAATATATATTTTCTCCCATTCCTCTTCTGATAGGGACAGTGAAAGGTCTGTTTCCCAAGATCTGCATGCTTTCTATGCTTTTGGGGCGCACACTGCAAATAGGAGGGCATGTAGCATGGAAACTAGATGTGTTTGTGGGGCGTCGCTCATACAGAGTTGTTCAAATATTGTCAAAGGTCTAGCACAAGCCGTTTTTTTGTCAGCCTCTTGGATATAGTGTGAGATCAGGGTATAAGTCCAATGTGGGAAGTTTTTGCCCCCTAGTTGCACTTCTACCTCTGGGATTGATAGCAACTTTCCCTGTGTGAAGAATTGGTGTGCTGTAATGTGAGCATGGGGCCATATATTTGAGAGGAAACGACAGTGCATTCCTGGAGGAAAGCCTGATCGGAGTAAGCGGGCCAGGTGCAGACGATAACTGGGAGCTCTTACAGATGGAACTGAAGTTGCGTAGGGTCGGCCCGATTAAAGGGTGCGTTTTCAGTTCTACAGGGATGTGTTTGTTCAGGAGACAGGGGGTCAATTCTAGGGGCGGGGGGGGGGGAGAGTCTCGCCTCTAGACCCACCCAATCCTTATACGACCTATGTAGGTTCCAGTCAACTATTCTGGCGAGGTGACATGCCTTATAATAATTTTGGAGATCTGGTAGGCCTATACCCCTACATTTTTAGGCAGTGAAAGTTGGGTGATACTGGTTCTCGGCTTGCGCCCGTTCCACAGAAATTGTGTACTAATGCTTCTATATGTTCTGAAAAATGGAGGTGGTAGTTTTATAGGGATAGTTTGGAGAAGATAAAGTAGCCTTGGGAGGGTATTCATCTTCAATATGGCAGCCCTGCCGAACCAAGAGATGCTGGGTTTGTTCCACTTTTTAAGGTCTCCTGCAAGTCTATTCAGTGTGGGTATGTCATTTGCAGAGTACAGATCTGACAGTTTGTGTGGTAGTTGTATCCCAAGGTATGTAACCGAGTCAGTTTTCCATCTAAAGGGGAAGTTTTTCTTGCAGTGTTCTACTAGAGTTTGTGGGAGAGAGATGTTGAGAGCAAATGATTTGCTGAAATTTATTTTCATATTTGATGGCCCCTGAAAGCTTTTAAAAGCCTTCAGCACTACTGGTAGCGTGACTAAGGTATCGGTCAGGAATAAAAGAATATCATCTGCATAGGCCCCTAGTTTGTATACTAGTCCGGCTACCCTCACACCACGAATATCAGAGTTTGTTCTTAGTGACTGCATAAAGGGTTCCAGAGATATTATGAATAAGACAGGGGAGAGGGGACATCCCTGCCTCGTTCCATTTCTAATGCAGAAGGCATCTGACAGGGTGTTGTTTACGCGTATTTTAGCTATTGGATCCACATACAGAAACGTTATGAAGCCCAGCATACGCTCGCCCAAACCAATAGCGGAAAGGGAACCTTGCATGTAGTCCCATGCCACCCTGTTGAATGCCTTCTCGGCGTCTAGGGACAAGAAAAATCCCTTTTGCTTGGAAGTGCTTAGGATGTGATGTAGATTGATTGCTTTTATAGCATTGTCTCTGGCCTCACGGCCAGGGACAAAACCCACTTGATGGAATACCTCGGTTCTTGCTGCCTGAATATACTGCCTCTTTTGTTATGTTTGGACCGCTATGTGCAAGATCCTTTCCCCTCTTGATACCAGCTGTGAGAGAAGGCACGAAGAGCATATGAGATGGCTGACGGCAAAAACTCAAAAAAGTCGTTTATACCAGCAGCAAAGGATCTTTGATGCTGTGAATAAAAATGGAAAATGCTTGCTTTTCTAGCTAAACCTACCCACAAACCCATTACCATATCTAACATTTACGATTTTCTCTGACTCTCTTCAGTCCACACATGCTAAGATAGTGGAGACGTTTCTGCAATTTTATGCCAACTATACCAATATAAATCTCAGGCCCATTACACCCCACCGGAGTTATACGAATATGTGGACACCATAACCCTCCCGATGCTTTCGGATGTACAACGTTTATCATTGGAGGCACCTATTTCAATAGAAGAAATAGATAACACACTTAAGACCTACCCTAAACATAAGACCTACCCTAAACATAAAAGCTCTAATTGTGTTGATTCCTAAACCTAATAAAGACCCCCTATACTGTGAATCCTATAGGTCAATTTCACTAATAAACACGGATCTTAAGATTATTTCAAAAATTTTGGTCAATCGAATAAATTCGGTCATTACAACATTGGTGGGCTCAGACCAAACGGTTTTATTCCCAGGAGGTCTACGTACACCAATGTACACAGATTGTTCACTACCCTTCAGTCCCCCAATACTTCACAGGTGCCTCGGGCTGTGGTATCTATTTATGCTCACAAAGTATTCGATTCAGAATCTTTTTTATGTCCTCAAGCAATTTGGATTCGGGGACAATCTGCTCACATGGATTTGCATCTTATATGATCGACCCCTGGCCCACATTAGACTTAATGGCAGAGTTTCCAGGCACTAGGCAGGGCTGCCCCCTCTTTCCTCTATTGTTTGCACTTGCGATAGAGCCCCTAGTTTGCCTTTTCTGGGCCTCGTCCGATTTTCAGGGTATGTGGGTTGGTTCGTTGGAGGAACGAGTATCACTATACGCGGATGATCTCTTGCTCTATCTCTCCAACCCGCAGATCACAGTCCCGATAATGCTTCACCTAATCACTGGTTTCGGACAGTTCTCAGGCTTTAAGGTGAACTGGACTAAATCTAACTTGTTCCCAGTGGATCCCAAGCTACCAGTTAATCTCCCACCGGATTGCCCACTTAAAGTGGTAGTAAACCCGCCTATCATTTTTAGCCAAGGAAGCTGCCATCTTTGCCTCTGTTTAATCTACAACTGCCATGATGCTGCACATGTGATCAGCTATGACACCAGCCATTGGATGGTTTGACAGTTTGGTTTAGAGCACAACCAATGGGAGTGTTACATTTCCGGCACGTGCCGGAAATGTGACTGGTTTTTAACCTGTTAAATGCATGGGTTTACTACCGCTTTAAGACAGCCTCCACATTTAAATACCTGGGAATCATGATACAGTTACCTATCTCCAACTTTATTACTAAGAATCTGCTGCCCTGTATAATATCCTTTAAAAATAAGATGAACAGTTGGGTCAAGTTGCCTCTCATGTTAATGGGCAGAGTGAACCTATTTAAAATGGTATTTTTACCTTTCTGATGTGGAGGGGGAGCTGTTGAAAGTCTCTCTCAAAATATATAACAACTGCCTAGCTATGGTTCCAGATGACCCAAGACCTATTTCTCCTAACCACCCTATTTGGTTCAACCCCACATTACCCAACTTTCAGAATTTCCCTGATGACCGGCTGTGGGCAGCAAAAGGGATTACATATATACACCAACTGTATGACCAGGGTCAATTTAAGACCTTCCCTACTCTGCGGCAAGAATTTAGGATCCCACAGACGTGGTATTTTAAATACCTCCAATTAAAACATGCTGCTATGACACAACTCAGGCTTAGGGAGGTGCACTTGCAGCCAGATCATACGGGACTAATTTCTACTTATTATGGGATGCTGGGGCAAACAACGCACGCCCGACTGCAAACTCTGCAGACCCAATGGACAGATATACCGGATCTTTCTGATGATATCTGGGAAGAACTCATGAGTACATATTTTATTACCGCAATATCTGCTAGAGACAGGATGATACAAATACATATTTTTCACAGAATAAAAATGCGGTGACTCATGAATGCCACAAGGACACGGCCACCTTACTCCACATGTTGTGGACCTGCGAAAAGATACGACCATTTTGGTCACAAATAGCACGTTATAGCCACTAATTTTGATTTACCAAATATTTGTAGTCCGAAATGGTGTATACTTGGCAGTGTTTGAGGACATCCAATTAGGATCATACCAGAAACAATTTCTACGCTTCTTATTGTTTTATGCAAGGAAAGCGGTGGTGTTGCAATGAATATATTCTACACCAATAGCACTTAATCAATGGAAGGCCTTGATTAATCAGGTGTTACCAATTTACAAACTTACTTATGAAGCTAGGGGTTGCCCAAATAAATTTGAGAAAATTTGGGTTCAGTGGAGTGTAACCTCAGACACATGTGCGGTCCCAGAATAGTGATGACCTTGAGATGTGGGAGCTACACAACAAACCCTGAATAGTTCCATAAAGAGTGGCAAATGTACCAATGGTGATGACTATAGGAAACAATATCCCTTTTGTCAATCTGCTAGTGAGTAATACCAATATATGTGCTTACTGTTCTAGTTTAGTTCAACATAGTTTGTTGTCCGTATTGGAAAATGTCATAACTAATCGTGATTCGAGAACTTCGCTATTTTGTCACTAATAATATGGATGCATCATTTATATATTCTGTTTCTGTATTGTGTAATACTTACATGATGTAACAAATGCTGACAATAAATTACAGTTTAAAAAAAAAAAAAAAAAGTGTTACTAGTTGCAGGAAGAAACCTAGAACCTTATAACCTAATAGTAATTAAGACATTTTAAGAAAAGGTATTACTTGATCTTACCTTATCACTGTCTAGTGTATTTTGTGAAGTTCTAGACGCTATTGAAATTGTATCAGGTTGACTGCCATCTCCCTGACTGTCCAAGTCTTCACCATCCCTGCAAATGAAATGGAAATCACATAACTTAGAAACAATACATTATACTGATCAGGTATGAGAAAGAATACTACACTTTTTTTCATAGTTTACTATCTAAGCTTAAGAACGAAAATTTAATATATTGCAACTTACCAGTCTTTAGATGTGGCAAATCCATTAGCATGTCAGTAATACTTCCTATCCCAGGGTGACAATACAGTAATCATATTGTATCTGCATAGAAGCAAGGTTATCACCTTGGGACAGGGCTACAGAAACCTTCTCTTCTTGATAGTTAAGAGGGGAAATATTCTGTAGCTCTAAGACAGGGGTCTCCAAACATCTGGCCCACTAAAAGATTTTACCAGGCCCGCAGTAAGTTCTATGTGAAGGGAGGGCTTGTGATGCCATTAGATGACAACTCCCTTATGAATATGTCAGGAACCATGAATCAGTTGGAGACAGAAAATGCAGTAAAAATCACACCTTTTAATATAATGGTAAAACTGGTATGAGTAGTAAACATAGCCAAAACATAGCCTGGGTAAGGTAGCTAAAGCGGGTAGTCAGAACAAGCCAGTAAATCAGGAAGCCAGAGATCAGCGTAATCAGAGACAGCAGACAGGATCAGGAACCAGAAGGCACATCAGCCAGGCAAGTCTTCAACAGGAACACAGCGGAGAGTCTCCAGATATGTTTGACGAAAGCATGGAAGGAATGAACCAGGCAGGTCAAACAGCCAGAAGGGGCTGGCTGTAGGCTTGACTGATGAGCAGGAAATGATCACCAGGTGATCACGATGAGTGCTGGCAATTGACAGCTAAGCAACCTGAGCACTGAGAAGAGAGGGCTGAGAGCTCAGCCCTGACAGGATTATATGCTCACTCGCTCTTTTCAAATGTGAGTGCATTACTTTACTTATACCTTTATGCTCTTTCCATACAGGGGAGTTGCCCTTTTTTTTCTAAGTAATTGGCATATTGGCTCACAGCCCCTCCCCTGACATTAATACTGGTGTTTCTGGGGGGCTGCAGCAGTGCCATAGGTTTACACTTTTCTGACCCTCTGATTATGACTGGGCTTGTTTTGGGCGAGCGTTTCAAACTATTGCAGCTACAAGCAGCCAGGCCAGGTGCTCTTTAAATGTAAGGACCTATTCTTGCTGGTAGTTACAATATTTGCAAACAAAATGATGGTTTCCTATTAAGAATAATAAGCTGTCAAGTTAGTGAAACAGTGATATCAGAACTGATTCGATCATACTGTTTGCAGTGTGCAAAGATTTGCAAAACAATAGGATAAAGGACTATTGGTAAACTTTGTTTTATCTCATGGTTACTGTGACATTGTTCAAATGCATCAATGCAGTGCATGATATCTCAGCTGGCAGAGCTTTGATTCATTAAATAAGTTTACCAAAAATGTAAATATTGCAGAATATACAGCCTAATGTTACATAACTAATCTCAATTTCATGCTGAATAAACTAAATTATTAATGAATCTTAAATAGAAGACTACCTTTAGATATATTTTTACTCAAAAAGCATTATATTAAAATAAATTCTAGGCATTGACCTGTACTTCCCCATAGTGATGTAAAATGTCCTATAGGCCCTACAATATTATGGCTTGACGTGGTAATCAATCAGCTTCTTCAAGCTACAGCGACTCTGTAAATGGATCTACATTCTCTGTAATTGCTTCATATATATAAGGATAGTGCTGTATATAAGGCCTATGAATGAAAGTTGCACCTTTGTGTTACAAAAGATAAAAAAAAAAAAAATAAATGCACATATAGGAGCTATAGGAAATGGGAAATTCTGTACACATTTTTTTTATAAAGCCATTCTTTTAGGTGCCTGATCTTTCACTTCATGTTCAAGAAAGACAAACATCTGAAACACAACTAATTAGAACAATACTTTATATGTAATTCTGAAAAGGTCTTATTTATTAGAAATTAAAATAATTTTATTTTTAGGTCCTTATAACAGCAATAGTTTCCCTCTGAGTATAATCATTTTCAATCTCTACACAGTAATATGGTAAAAATAGACACGCTTACAAAAAGGTGGGCCAATTGTGAAAATGAAAGGCATTGAAAGGTAAAATTGAAGATTTGCATCATTTTTTGGAAAAATGTATATTCTAATTGCTTCCTGCAATTCATTAAGGTGTATAAAAAAGTAAATGTAATATTAGTTATACTAATTTTGACAAGATTAAGCTCTACATGCTTACTACATTCCTGTCCTTTGTAAAATTACACTTGGTTCAGCTTCAATACTTTATAAACCCTACAAACCATGACAGAAATTAAGTAAAGTGGATGTAAACCCAATTCATGAAATTTGAGCTGGGCACATATACCTGCAGTGTTTTTTTTATCTCTCTTCAAAGTACTATGTCCCGTAGCGGTCTCCTGCTCCATTCTTCTGTTATCAGCTTGATAACGTCCAACAAGTTCTCAGTCGCGTGATAAAAGCAGTCCGAGTTTTGTGTTGAGGAAGGAGCTATAAATAGATTAGCACAGTGCTGAACTATTCAATGAAAAGATCTGAAAGTTTCTACCTATAAGAAAGGGGGTGTGCACCTTTTCTCCAGTCAGCTGTCTTGGCTGTATGCCCAGGCTTCACTTCAGTGCTGACCAGAAAGAGAAAATCTCCTAAGACGATCTGAACTTTCCAAATATATAAAACTGAAGACAGCAGATTTGCATGTAAAACTTATATAGGGAGATTTGTTTCATCTCTGTGTATCACCGAAGGCTGTTCACTTCACTAGGTATATGTGAGCATTTACATCCACTTTAAGTGTCATACAAAATTTCTTACCTTTTGGCAGCCTTTTGTTTAGTTGATACTGCCTTCGGTATATGAATTGGCTCTTTCAAAGCACCTCTTAAATGAATAGTTCTGTCTTGTATAACTTCTCTTATATGTTTTATCCAGTCCTGTTTGTTCTCGATGCTGGATCCCTAAAATAACATAATTTCAATAAATAAAGTCCAACCAAAATCAGAAAAATGACACTACACTAATAACACTAAATATGTATGTGCATAAAACGTTACCGTTTTTCACATTCTTACAGTCTCTCCTTTTCCTTGTGTTTTAGAGAGAGGATTTACCCCAAGGCAACACATATACCATACAACTTGGGACCGACCAGAATTTTGTATAGTATGTCTTATTGGAGTTCCACTCTGACTATGTTAACCCTGTAATTAATATGGTTTTAAAAGCACAGAACAACATAAAATACACTACCCATACACATGTACATATAATTACAGCGGTTCTTAAGAGTGCAGTGCTTGCTTTTTCCTACTTTGACAGGGCATGTTACAAAGCTCTGAAGTGAAAAAGTATGTAATTTTTACAGCTATTTGGACATGTATAAATGCAACATCACATCCAAGTTTTAAACCAGTGACTGAAAAAAGTGGAGGCAACTGGGTTTTATTTTTGACAAAACAAAATTCTGCTTTTATGATGCATTACAATATATAATGGGGCTCACTGATGACAATGGGAGTGCATGTACTGTAAATATATGATTGTTGCTAATACTCATACAAATGTATGAAAAGACAAACACTGAAAAGTGTTAATCAAGCACAAAGGAAAGACATACTTTTAAGGGTTAAAATGGTCTGTCTTCTATTGTTAATTGCTCTTTTTTCCAACTTATGAGTGATATACTATGACCTGCAATACAAAATTGTCCAAACAATGCTTCAGAGGGTATTCTGTCCAATGCAGAACATGTTCCACATCCCGCGGCACCGCCAGACTCTTGGTTGCCCCCTTGTGGCAGACATATTGCAACTGCCTGGATGTTGTATGGCTGCATCCTCAGTATGAGCCTGTCAAGGAGCTATGTCTAGCAAAAAGGTCAACCGAATCGCTTGGAGTTTCAAAATCTCAGCAGCTCTGAACTACAACGTTTCTCCCTTAATAACAGCCAATTTGTACTGTGCATGAGCATTGCAGCACCCTATGGGAATGTCATATTCTTGACAGCCTCCACCGGTCTGATGAAATACTGCATTCCTAGGCTATTCTATAGAAATGAATAGGTCCACTGTGTGCATACAAACAGTATGCGCACGTAGGTGATGTATTTGCAGAAGATAGGCTGTGCAGCTCCAAACAGCCACACAGTGAAGATCAGTAGATTGGGGTTGTAAATATTTGTTCTAGTGAGATGCACTCAGAAGCATGAGGGAAATTAATAAAAAAACACATGTACAAAAGGTATTTCCCAATCGCTCCCTCGCCAACATCTTCACAGGGTCTTCTGTCATGTTGATTGGCTAGAGAGGCTTATCTCCTGCAAATACACTCCAAGCTTTGTTTATTTCAGTACAAAGGTGTGATGAGAGTGTACACAATATTTTAAAGAATATTGTGAATAAGCAGATAAGTTTGATTAACTCCAGAAAGTCAGCTGCAATTTTTTTTCTACACTTAGGATTTGCCATAACATCTTGCTGCCCATGTAACGCACATGTGTGGTAGCAAAGAAGGTGGGCCACATGGCACACATATGTGTCCATGGGTGTCAGAACTTTCTGTGCCAAGAATGCATTCCCTGCAGAATAGCCTAGACAGTAATCATCTGACCACTGTGACAGCCGATCTCAGTGGTTACATGAGCGGCAAGTCGTTTACACCCCCTGGGCATAAAGATCCTGTTAAAGGGATGCTGGGGCTAGGTGGGAAGGAGTTAAAGCAGGGTTAACCCCAAAACCAAAAAATTGGATTTTATACTCCATCTCCAGGTGAATGGACACTGGTAGACCAAAGGTCTTTAGACAGGAGGTGATCCCCTATATAACCCCTCCCATACAGGAAGTACTTCGGTTTGGTAGCAAGTACTGAACCCTGAAAAAGAGGGGAGGGACCTCTGTGTCCCGTGATGTACTCAAAGAAAAGGATTTTACAGGTAAGTATGACGAAAAAATCCTATTTTCTTTGTCATACACTACGGGACACAAAGTTAGGATATTATTCATTACTTAATAGCCTTGAGGGGAGGGAGACACCCTGCCAAACAATAGCCATCAGACCTTACACGGCAGCCCGCAGTACACTGTGGCTGAAAGCTGAATTCCCGGCTGCTCGAACATCCACTTGATAAAATTTTGTGAACGTATGCACTGAAGACCAGGTAGCAGCCTTACAAATCTGAGCCACAGATACCTGATGTCAAAAAGCCCAGGAGGTTCCTACACCCCTGGTAGAGTGAGTTCTCACCCTGAAGGGAGGAGCGTTAAGTTTCAGACTGTAGGCCTGAATGGCCAACTGGCAGACCCAATTGGCAATGGAAGCCTTAGAAGCTGCCTGCCCCTTCTTGGGTCCTGGTAAAAAAAAAAAAAAAAGGAGCCTGATCCATGGATCTCCGCAGAGCTAGACAAACTCTGACTGCTCACATCCAATGAGTGCAGCCATCTCTCTTCCGCCGAACGAGGCTGAGAGAAAAAAGAAGGCAAAACAATGTCCTGATTCAAATGAAAGGCCGACACCACTTCAGGCAAGAAAGATGGAACAAGTCGTAACATGACCCTGTCGTGGTAAAGGATCAAATATGGTTCCCTGCAGGAAAGGGCCACCAACTCCGACACCCATCTAGCCGAGGTTATGGTCATCAGGAAGGCTAGCTTGCGTGACAGCAAGACTAATGGAATTTCCTTGATAGGTTCAAATGGTTGTTTCTGTAGCAGACAGCACCAAATTTAAGTCGCAAGGACACATAGGTGACATAATGGGGGGCATCAAACGAGTTACCTCCTGCATAAAGGTTTGGATCAGTGAATGGGAGGCTAAGGACCTTTGGAAAAATACTGACAAGGTCAAAATCTGACCAATGAATGTATTCAAAGCCCATCTGGTTTCCACAGCCGACTGTAAAAAAGAGAGCATTCTCCCAATCACATATTTCCAAGGATGCCATTTTCCAGACCTTATAATAGATCTTACTAGTGACCACTTTTCTGGCATTCACTAGGGTAGACACCACCGGTCCCGAGATGCCACGATCCTTTAACACCCTGGCTTTAATAGCCATGCCGTCAAATTTAAAGACTGCAAATTGGGGTGGAATATAGGACCTTGAGACAGTAGATTTGGGGGGGAGTGGAAGCGTCCATGGCCCGTCTATGGCCAATCTCATGGTCTCTGGGCCAGGCTGGTGCCACCAGGATGACTGGGAACCCCCTCTCTCTGAATCCTGCGCAGCAAATGTGGAAGGAGAGGGATCGGGGGGATTGCATAAACCAGGGAGAACTGGCTCCATGGGACTTGTAGAGCATCTGCTACGATTGCTATGGGATCCCTTGTTTGGGACATCTGCTGTAGCTTGTTGTTCAACCTGGATGTCAATAGATCGACCTCTAGCCATTCCCAAAGGTGGCAGGTTTCCCGCAACAAGTTCGGGTGTAGGGAAAATTCCCCCAAGGCAGATCTGCTGGTGGCTGAGATAATCTGCCTTCCAGTTCTCTAACCCCAGGATATGGACCGCCAATAGAACCAGCACATGTCCCTCTGCCCAGGTTAATATGTGGTTCACATCTTCCTGAGTTGAACGGCTCCTAGTACCACCCGGGTGGTTCATATAGGCCAATGCAGTGGCTTTGTCAGACTGAACCCTGATAAGGCAGTCCTGAAGCATCACTGTCCAAGACTATAGGGCCAGACGTACCGCCCGTAACTCCAGGATGTTGATGGGCAGGCTCTGCTCTGACCTTGACCATCTCTCCTGAGCTGTCAGCCCCTCTATGGTTGCGCCACAGCCCGACTGTGTTCAGTACTCTCCAAGACACCGGAAGGATCTTGCTTTTTGCAGGTTCTGATCCTGCAACCACCAGCTTAGGCTTAAGTGTGCCGCGCCCGATGAGATAAGGACATGGAGCAATCCAGGGCTTGTGCTCTCCTGTTCCAAACCGACAAGATATTTTGTTGTATAGTCTTGGAATGGAATTGAGCGTAGGGAACTTGAACTTGAAGGAGAACACCATCCTTCACAGAGGACTCATACATAGCCGAATGGAGGGTTGCCTGGTGCCATATTCCTGACACACTTGATCCTTCAGGGCACAGATCTTTACAGGTGGCAGAAATACCTTTGCCTGGACCGTATCCAGGATCAGACCTAGATACTTGAGACTCTGAGTTGGTCTCAAGACTGGCTTTTCGGTATTTATGACCCAGCCTAGGTTTTCTAAATACCGCACAGTGCAGGCCTGTAGTAAGTGATCTCTGAGCAGGAGGTCATCCAAGTATCCAACACCAAGATCCCCTGGGCCCTTAAAAGACCCACTACAGGTGCTAGGATCTTTGTAAACACTTGAGGTGCTGTGGCAAGCCCGAAGGGCAGTGCCACAAACTGGAAATGACGTTACTCTACTGCAAATTGCAGGAACCTCTGATGAGGCTGAAAGATAGGTACATGTAAATACGCGTCCTTGATGTCGATGGAGGCTAAGAAGTCTCCCATCTGGAGTAAGGCTACTACTGAGTGGACGGACTCCATCCTTAAGGATTGGATTAACAGAGGTTGGTTCAGGGATCTTAGGTCCAAGATTGGCCTTATGACCCTGTTTGGTTTTTGAACTGTGAACAGGTTCGAATAAAACCCTGTGCCTCTTTCGGACACTGGAACCTGCATGATCACTCCCTGATGCACTAACTGCTCTAGTGCTTGAAACAATAAGTTACTTTTTGGAGGATCCGCAGGAACGTTGGATATTAAAAACCTCTGAGGAGGAAACCTCTGTAATTCCAGCTTGTAAGTGACCTTTCTGAAGATGCCCCTTACGGCGAAACGTACGTTGGAGACGTTTGTTACAGCAGTACTTCCGGGTCCCAGTATCCCCTATCACCACACGGGACGATATCGATGTTTGGAGCGCACGCGAATCCTGAGATCACCTTATCTCACAGCGACCGGCCCAAGCATTCACTGGCTCGCTTATATCTTGCTGAATACACCTCAGTGCCGGGTCTCTGGCACGGACAAATGTGAGTGAAATCTTTTTATCCTACATTGCTTTTAATCTTAAATAAATTTACTACACTATAAGACTTCCTTCATGGTCTCCTGTGGAGTCCTTCTTACATTGTAGCACCTGGCCATATCCTTCTAGTGGAGAGGAGTGGAGTCTCAGAACACCCCAAGATTTGGGAACATGCTGGTTTTGGCCTTCCTGTAAAAAAGGGGTCAAAACTTTTTGGTGAGTTGCCACCTTCGCTTTTTGGATGAGCACGGGTAGAGCAATCACTTTCATTGAGAAACAGGATTCACGTGGTGTTGGGATACCTAAGTGGACATTTATTCACAATACTTATGACACTAATTACTATCTGTGTTAATTATTTACGTTTTATTTAGTTAATTTATCTTATGTTGGCAGCACGCACATATAGTGCAGGGTGAAATATTTTTCAGACACAGTTTTTTCTTTCACTAGCACTTATTTATTTAGCAGCCTAGTCAGCGCCATCACCTTTCCTTTTTAATTGCTTTGTCTTTAATGTATGATGGAAGGTTTTGTACAATGAGCTGTAAAAAATGATCTATAAATATGGAAAAGTAACTAGTGCCGCTTTCCATAGCCGTTACTATAGGTTTATGAATTTTAGGGAGGTGATAGGGAGGCTATTGTCAGGGAAGGGGGATCTGTCATGCTTCTTGCCACCCTGCAGGATGGAGGAATTTATGCCAGCAATCCTGTGCTCTAACCCGGCTAGGGCTGAGGACGGTTCATCACTGGTGATGTAGGCTGAATCAGCAGCGTTGACGGTAGGCACAATACCAGACAGGCACAGCGGCTCAGATTGAACAGAAGCCTCTCGTCTCTCAGGGGATACAAAACTAGGGTTTTGACTAGGCCTCTTTTTTGAAGATATTGAAAGCCACAAAAAGGGAGTACATGGGTTTAGTATTTTACCCATGTAGGGAGACCCTTTAATAGGACTCATCAGGCCCCTATACAACAATCCTGCTAAGCACCTTAGCCTACCAACCAACACCTGGTGACTCACATGACCCGGGTAAGGAGGAATAAACTGCTGAAAGCGAAAGGTTTTCAGAGCCTGCTCTCTGTCTTACAGCTGTCCCCTGGAAGCTCCACGGCAACCACTCTCAGCTTAACCACTTCAGCCCCAGAAGGATTTACCCCCTTAATGACCAGAGCACTTTTTACAATTTGGCAGTACGCTGCTTTAACTGGTAATTGCACGGTCATGCAAAGCTGTACCCAAAACAAATTTGCGTCCTTTTTTTTTCCCACAAATAGAGCTTTCTTTTGGTGATATTTGATCAACTCTGCGTTTTTTATTTTTTGTGATATAAACGAAAAAAAAAAGAAAATTTTGAAAGAAAAAAAGATGTTTTCAACTTTTTGTTATTAAAAATATACAATAAAGTCAATTATAGTCATACATTTTGCCAAAATGCATTCAGCCACATGTCTCGGCTAAAAAAAAAGTCAATAAGCGTATATTTATTAGTTTGCACAAAAGTTATATAGTTTACAAACTAGGGTACATTTTCTGGAACTTACACAGCTTTTATTTTATGACTGTCTAATTTCCTGAGGTTCTATAATGGAAGGGCAGTACAAAACTCCGCCTAATGACCCCAAGTAGACACCCCAAGGAATTGCTGAGAGGCATGTTGAGTCCATGGAATATTTTATTTTTTTGTCACAAGGGATTGAAAAATGACAAAAAAAAATATACACAAAGTTGTCACTGAAATTATATGATGCTCACACATGCCATGGGTATATGTGGAATTACACCCCAAAATACATTCTGCTGCTTGAGTACGGGGATACCACATACAGTTGTGCTCATAAGTTTACGTACCCTGGCAGAGTTTATGATTTCTTGGCCATTTTGGTGTTTTGCTTTCCCCATGATTCAGAATCCAGAAACATCAGTGCAGCACTGGATGAAAGATGCAAGGGTCTGTCAGGTGTCCAGAAACTCATTGACTTTTTATACACACACACACACACACACACTTATTACAAGCAAACATTTTACAGGTGAGGATGACTACCTTTAATAGCCATTCAAGCCCCTTTGCGTCAACTTGTGTGCATGTTATCAGGCCAAAACCACCAGGGTATGTAAACGTTTAATCAGGGTCATTTGGGTAGTTTCTGTTGTGATTATGATTTAAAAAGAGTAAACACAGTTAATTGAGAATACATGGCGTCAGCCAAACACGAACCATAAGTGAAAGAAAAGTTTTTGTGTTATCCATATTCTCTGAAAAATGGCCAAGGAATTATAAATTCTGCCAGGGTATATAAACTTATGAGCACAACTGTATGTGAGACTTTTTGGGAGCCTAGCCACCTACAGGACCCCAAAAAACAATAACTGCCTTTCACCCCACACTACCTACCACAGTTTCGGAGGCCATGAAATGACCAGATAGAAAACACCCCCCACCCCCCCAAATGACCCCATTTTGGAAAGTAGACACCCCAAGCTATTTGCTGAGAGGCATGTCGAGTTCATGAAATATTTTATATTTTGCCACAAGTTTTGAGAAAAAAAGGGATTTTATTAAAACTTACCGTAAAATCCTTTTCTCCGAGTTCACTGACAGACGCAGCTCCTCCATTACGTGTGGGGTTTTATGCTGGTCTCACTAGGAGTTAACTAGGCAGGGAAAAGAAACAGCTGGCCCCTCCCATGGGGGGCCGTCCTCTCTTCCCACATGAAACTCCCTCATAGCATAGCTCTTCAGTTCGTACATAAGCCGTACAAGAACAGAGCACAGAGGGGTGGGTGCTGCGTCTGTCAGTGAACTCTGAGAAAAGGATTTTACGATAAGTTTTAATAAAATCTCCTATCGTTCACTGACAGACGCAGCTTCTCCATTACGTGTGGGGACGTCCCCAAGCTGTGTCAAAAAGAGGGGTGGGTAAACACTAACAGTAGCCAACTGAACCTCTAAGGAGGCGCCAGACGCGCCTACACTGCCGCCTGCAAAACTTTGCGGTCAAAAGTAGCATCCGAAGATGCAAACACATTAACTTTATAAAACTTAGTGAAAGTGTGAACCAAAGCCCAAATGGCCGCCTTGCACACCTGTGATACCGAGACCTGGTGTCTGAAAACCCAGGAAGTGCTAACAGCCCGGGTAGAATGAGCCGTGACTGGAAAGGGGGGAACCTTGCCCCGAAAGAATACGCATAGGTCACGGTTTTTAATAATCCAATGAGAAATCGTAGCCGACGAGGCCGCCAATCCTTTGCGCGGGCCCTCTGGCAGTACAAACAAGGCCTCAGCTTTTTGAAAAGAAGCTGTAGCAGCCAAGTACACCCGTAAGGCCCTCACCATGTCCAAAGCATGCCACTCAAACTCCTTTGGGTGCGATGGGCGAGGGCACAATGAAGGCAGAACAATATCTTCATTAATGTGAAAGGAGAAACCACCTTCGGAAGGAAGGAGGGAGAGGGTCGCAAGACCGCCTTATCCTTATGCATGACTAAGTAGGGAGACTTGCATGATTGTGCTGCTAAATCAGACACCCGTCTGGTGGAAGTGATGGCAGCTAAAAAGGCCACCTTCCGCGACAGTAGCTGTAAGGAAATCTCCCTGATATTCTCATAAGGTGGTTTCTGAAGAACAGAAAGCACCAAATTCAGATCCCACGGAGCCATCGGAGTCCTCACCCGAGGCGTCACATGCCCCACACCTTGTACAAAGGTACGAATCAACGAGTGCGAAGCCAAAAGGTCTCTGAAAGAGAATCGCCAGAATATATGGCCCTTAAGAGTACTCAAAGCCATTTTTTTTTTTTGTTCAGGCCCTGTTGTAAAAAGTCAGGACCCTAGACACAACATAAGAGCGAGGGTTATGACCCTCCGCCCCGCACCAAGCTATATAAGCCTTCCAGGTGCGGTGATAATCTTGCGAGAAGTACACTTGCGAGCTTTTAACAAAGTAGGGATCACGGAGTCGGCGACTCCCCTGTCTCTTAGCACCTGCGACTCAATAGCCAAGCCGTCAAAGCCGGCGAGGGTAAAGCAGGGTGCAAGATGGGTCTTCTGAGACAGAAAATCATCTCACAGCGGGAGCCGCCAAGGGACGGCTGCCACCATTTGCACCACGTCGGCGTATCAAGTGCGCCGAGGCCAATCTGGAGCCACCAGGATTATTGGTATCCCCTCCGCCACTATCCTGCGTATCAATCGCGGAAGCAGTTTTATCGGAGGGAAAGCGTACAGAAGGCGGTAACGGCCCCAGGGGGCCACCAGAGCGTTCGTGGCCACTGCCAACGGATCCTTTGTTCTGGACACAAAGGTTTCCACCTTGTGATTGAACCGGGACGCCATGAGATCCAGGTCCGGTGTCCCCCATCTGCGGCAAATTTGATTGAACACCTCCGGGTGGAAAGACCACTCTCCCTGGTCCAGCGTCTGGCGACTGAGAACGTCCGCCTGCCAGTTCTCCACACCTGGAATGTAAACAGCGGAGATTGCCAGAACGTGACGTTCCTCCCAACGCAGTACCATTGCTGCCTCCGCCGTAGCTGCTGGACTCCTTGTGCCGCCCTGATGGTTCACATACGCCACTGCTATGGCATTGTCCGACTGAATTCGATCGGACGACCCTGCAATCTCATCCAGAGAAAAAAGCACAATCTGATTGCTCTCAGCACCAGCACATCGATGGGGAGGCAAGCCTCCTGTGCCGACCAACGGCCCTGGGCAAACAGCTGTCCCAGGACCCCGCCCCAGTCCAAAGACTGTCATTCGTGGTAATGATCACCCACTGAAAGGGCAGGAATGACTTCCCCTGAAGCAACGCTGAGTCCCTGAACCATAGGTCAGAGACGCCCTGGTCTGGGGACTCAGACGGATCAGAAGGTCCAAGGATCGAGGGGATCTGTCCCACCGAGCCAAACTTGCTCATTGAAGGAGACGAGTTTGACTCTGGGCGTATGGTATCTCCTCGAAAGTCGAGACCATGAGCCCCGGCCCCCCACATAAGGAAGACCGTCGGTGCAACAGGAAAGATTTCACTGCCGACTGCAGTGACCGCAACTTGGCCGGAAGGAAAAACCTTTGCCTGCTCTGAGTCCAGAAACAGGCCCAGATACCCCAGGCGACGGGATAGAGACACCGTCGACTTCTGCAGGTTGAGCAACCAGCCGAAGTCCTGCAGCGAGGTCATTGTGATCCTCACCTTCTCTTCCTGAGCCGAGGCGGATTCCGCTCGCAGGAGCAGGTCGTCCTGGTAGGCTACTACCGCAATGCCGCTCTGTCGCAGTAACGCCATACCGGAGCTACCAGTTTTGTGAAGAAAAACTCGAGGTCTGAGACTAGACCGAAAGGGAGTGCCACGAATTGAAAATGGAGGTCTCCCACTGCAAAGTGAAAGAAACGCTGAAGCCGTGGACAAATGGGTACATGGAGGTACACATCCCTGATGTCTAGAGACGCTACAACCGAGTGGATAGATTCCATCCGGAAAATTCCGCGCCCTAACATACCAGTTCAGGGCCTTCAGGTCCAGTACTGGCCGGACCCCCCCCTCTTTTTTGGGAACCACAAACAGATGTGAGTAAAAAACCTCGAAGCCTCTCGCTGGAGGCACTGGCATGATCACCCATTGGTTCAAGTGCTTGTACAGCCCCAAAGAGGGCCGGCCGGCGTGCCTGCGGGAGCCCTAAGTCAAAGGGAAGAACCTGACTGGTGGCAGAGTGTTGAACTCAGAAAGGTCCCCCACCCGAAGCCTGGGCGGAGACAACCCATCAGGCTGAGGAGCTTTGTCCTCCGCCTTGTTGGTTTTTGCGCTGCCACTGCCGGCACCCGGCCCCTGCAGCGACCTTACCGGAGCGGGTCCCTTTAGCCGCTACGCCCGGGGCGCAAAAAAAACCTCTTTTGACCCGAGGTAGGGGGCCCCTGTCTACGGCGAAAACTCGCGCCTCCGGGGCTCTGGGAGGAAGGCACTTACCTCCTGTGAATCTTTTATGATCTCACCCAGCCGTGGGCCGAAGAGACGTCCACCCTGAAAGGGAAGGTCTGCGAGACCTTTTCTGGAAGCATGGTCACCGGACCAAAAACGCAACCAGAGTACCCGACTAAGGATACAGCAACACCGCTACCCTGGATCACATAGGCAGTAAATCAACGGCCGCATCACCAAGGTACTTGAGACCCCGGAGCAAGAAGTCAGCCCTCTGCGGCGTAGCCAGCAGGTGGCCGCAGTCCAGAAGATTCTGGAGCTCCGTCATAAGCTCAGACAGATATTGCGCTGCCATGGCGAACGTCAGGGCTGGCCGCAGAGCCTGCCACCAGGAAGAGCGACCTTAACAGCGCCTCTGTCTTGCCAGCGGGGCCCTTGAATGCAGGAACCCCTTCCAGAGGACTGGTCGTTGTCTTAGTAAAGCGACTCCCATTTCTCTTTTTTTTTTTTTTTTAAACTTTCCTCAAGGGATAGTGAGCAGCGAACAGTTTTGACCCAAGTCCCTTGGAGTGTGGGAGGAAACCGGAGCACCGGCAGGAAACCCACGCATGCACAGGGAGGACATGCAAACCTCAGGCAGGTCATGATTAGGATCTGAGCCAGCAAGCATTACGCTGCCACGCACAAGTTCCACTGCATTAAAAGGAATGCTGCGGACACTGCCATTTACAACAAACAAGGCAATTAGGAAAAAGATCATATGGGTAAGCCTTGGGCGCCCTAGGGGGCGTGGAGGACCACACCACATGCGCAGAAATCAGCGATTCGCCATCCTGGCTCAATTGCATCGCAGTGCGATACCAATTATAATCGCAGCTGCCGTCCCCTGATCCTCTTCTCTGTCCGAGGGACCTTCCGGATCAAAAAATCCTCCCTTGAAAAGCAAGGAGGAGGGGGACGCTTCTAGGGGGGCCTGTTGGTGACATCCGCCCTGGGGGAAAATCACTAAAAACCGCCACAGCTGGTCCAGAAAAGCCCCTTGTGCAGCTTGCGCTCCTAGCATGTTCAGCTCCCTTAGGAACACATAGATGCATAGAAAGGGTTAAAGGCAACACCACACAGCCGCACACCACCACCCCACAGTGCACCAGGGGACCCAGGAGGACTGCACCCGCCGCCACAAGCACCCACAGGAGAGCCCAGCTATACTTGCTGTTTGCTGCATAACCCTGAGGATCATCAGAAAGCCGCGCCGTCAGGAGCACACACCGTTACAAAGTGAAAGTAAAAAGCTGTAGACACGTTTCTTGCATGAGCAGGGAATCCAATATGGCCGCCGTTGAACACTAGAGGCCGAAAAACACCTGCAGGGAACGTGCAGTACTGCAAATGGCCGCTCTGAGCGCTAGAGGGAAAGCCACATAGGCCCAATATGTCTGCGGCTACGGCAAAATGGCGGCGGTCTGGTGCGGTGCGGGGGGAAGGGGGGGGTGTGCAGGGGGTGAACAGGAGCTCCACGCGCCCCTACCGGCGGCTACCCAGCAAAAATGTTTTTTGTTTTTTTTAAGGGTCGTCAGTCCACCTTTCCGCCCCTAAAAAGGGGGGAAGGAAGGAGCTCTCACTCACCACTCCGGACGACGCCATGGGTAGCCACCCAGTCACAGACCTTCCGCCCCTGCTTGGGCAGTATGCTGCAGGCCAGAAGTCGCCCTTCCCGAATCGCATCCGGGGCTGGGCGTAAGGGGGGATCACCCCAGACCGCCCGCACGGAACGGGCACGATGCGGCGGGTCCACATACGGTGGGACTGGCTCGCATCGGTCGGCCAGGTCGGGGAAAGTACAGAGCCCATGGACTCTCTATGCCCCGACCGGCTTCTTGATAGCAGATCAATTGCTTGATAGAAGACAAATAAAAATAAAAAACGATCACAAACAGGACCGCAATTCCCCTGAAGGGAAGCCAGGTCAACTCCTTGCAAACTAGGCATTGAAACTGAAGAGCTATGCTATGAGGAGGTTTTATGTGGGAAGAGAGGACGGCCCCCATGGGAGGGGCCAGCTGTTTCTTTTCCCTGCCTAGTTAACTCCTAGTGAGACCAGCATAAAACCCTACACGTAATGGAGAAGCTGCGTCTGTCAGTGAACGATAGGAGAAATAACAATTTTTTTTTACACAAAGTTGTCACTAAATATGTTGCTCAAACATGCCATGGGTATATGTGGAATTACACCCCAACATACATTCTGCTGCTTCTTCTGAATACGGGGGTACCACATATGAGACTTTTTGGCGGTCTAGCCCCATACAGGACCCCAAAAACCAATCACCGCCTTCAGCATTTCTAAGGGCGTAATTTTTTTTTATTGAGAATAATAAAAAATACAAGCAGTGGACAAGGCACATTAGGCAGTACCATTCATAGTATGAGTGTTCAGCTATCACATAAGCTCATAGATATCCTGGGCAGAAAAGAATGAAACATATACACACACAATAAAACATATATTTGCGTATAACGATGTGCAATAGAAGTAAAAGGGGATTTAAGGAAGGGGAGGGGGGGGGAAGGGGAGGGGGGGGAAGGGGAAG
>BLSH010347680.1:888561-904361 GCA_018402905.1 Glandirana rugosa
CATATACCAGTTTAGAAATATTATAATAATAAAATGGGTAAAGTGTGCATCAATCAGTAAAATATTAATTCTTGCTACAAAAAAAAAGTGGATGAGGAAAAGGGGAAGTAACAGTATATTGTGTAAGCCATGCATTAACAAACACAAAATATTTTTAATAATATAGGGATTTAATATATGTATATGGGAATATGGGAAAATAGATGTTTAACCACTGCAATACCAGGCACTTAGAACACTTCCCACCCAGACCAATTTTCAGCTTTCAGTGCTCTCACAATTTGAGTGACAATTACTCAGTCATGCTACACTGTATCCAAACAAAATTTTTATCATTTTTTTCTCACAAATAGAGCTTTCTTTTGGTGGTATTTAGTCCCCACTGGGTTTTTTGTTTTTTGCGATATAAGCGAAAAAAAGCGAAAATTTTGAAAAAAAAAACACACTTTTTTATATTTTGTACTGTAGAATTTAGCAAAAAAGTAATTTGTCTTCATAAATTTGGGCCAAAATTTATATTGCTACATATGTTTGGTAAAAATAACCCAAATTGGTGGATATTATTTAGTCTGTGTGAAAGTTATAGAGTCTACAAACTTTGGTGCAAATCACTGAAAATTGATCACACCTGATGTACTGAAGGCCTCTCTCATTTCTTGAGACCCTAACAAGCCAGGAAAGTACAAATACCCCCCAAATGACCCCTTTTTGGAAAGTGGACATTCCAAGGTATTTAGTAAGAGGCATAGTGAGTTTTTTCATGGTTTCATTTTTTCCCACAATTCTTTGCAAATTTATGTTTTTTTTTAAATTTTTTTTTCTTCACAAAATTGTCATTGTAACAGGTTATTTCTCTCACATGGCATATGCATACCACAAAGTACACCCCAAAACACATTCTACTACTCCTCCTGAGTATGGCGAAACCACATGTGTGGGACATTTTCACAGCCTGGCCACATAGAGAGGCACAACATGCAGGGAGCACAATCAAGTGTTCTAGGAGCATAAATTGCACATCTCATTTCTCAACCACCTATTACACTTTTAAAGGCCCTGGAACACCGGCGCAATGGCATTACCCACAAAATGACCCCATTTTGGAAAGCTAACACCCAAAGGTATAATCTATGAGGCATAATGAGTCTTTTGAATGGTTCATTTTTTTCCAGAAGTTTTTGGAAAATGTGAAAAAAAAATGAAAACACATTTTTTTTACACAAAGTTGTCAATTTATAAGATAATTCTAACACATAGCATGCACATAGCTAAATTGACACCCCAAAATCCATTCTGCTACTCCTCCTGAGTATGGGGATACCTCATGTGTGAGACTTTTACACAGGCTGGCCACATACAGAGGCCCAACATTGAAGCAGCACCGTCAGGCATTTTAGAAGCACAAATTACAAATCTCATTTCTGAACCACCTATTACATTTTGAAGGCCCTGGAGCACCAGGACAATGGAATTACCCACAAAATGACCCCATTTTGGAAAGTTAACACCCCAACGTATAATCATATAGAGGCCCAACATCCAAGTAGCACTTCCAGGCGTTCTAGGAGCATAGATTACACATACCATTTTCTGACTACCAATCACATTTATGAAGGCTCTTCATATTTGTAACACATAGCATGTACATACCAAATAACAAAAGATTACCTGTGATTTTAGTAGTGCAGTGGTCCACAGAGGAGGGCATCAGTCCAGGCAGCAGGCAGGGATGTGGTCAGCGACAACAAAAGCAATCATCCAAGCAGCAGACAGGAATATTGTCCATAGTACAGGCAGAAATACTGTCAGCACAGCCAAAGCATTGGTCCAGGTAGCAGGCAGAGATGTAAAGGCAGAAATACTATCCATAGTCAGTAGAGGCAGCAGGCAGAGATATAGAGATATGGTCAACACAGCCAAGGCATTGGTCCAGGCAGCAGGAAAAAACATGGTCCATAAAGTCCTGGGTCATTACAGGCAGCAATATGGTCAGCACAGCCAAAGTATTGGTCCAGGCAGCAGGAAGAAACATGGTCCAGATAGTCCAGGGTCATTACAGGCAGCAATATGGTCTGCACAGCCAAAGTATTGGTCCAGGCAGCAGGAAGAAATGTCCATAAAGTCCTGGGTCATTACAGGCAGCGATATGGTCAGCACAGCCAAAGTATTGGTCCAGGCAGCAGGAAGGGCCATCAAGCTTGGGGACAGGGGTAGAGGCTTCTCCCACCCAAATGCTTTGAAGCCTCCGGGAAACCAGACCCTGTTCTAGAACACAGAAAACCAAACACTGGTTTTCTATACTCCGAACGCTTTCTGGAGCCCCTCACATATGTGAGACCCCTGTGTACAAATGTATAAGGGCAAAATATCAGTCCAAGTGGCAGGCAAAAACATGGTCAATCAACAGGCCGAGGTTATACACGTGGAAGTCAGAAACGTGGTTTGAAACGGCAGGCAAAGACATCGTTGGTAAACATGCCAGGGTCAGTTAATGTTGAGGTCAGAAACATGGTTTGAAACGACAGGCAAAGACATGTCGGTAAACAGGCCAGGGTCAGTTAACGTGGTAGCAAGCAAATGATCCACACAGGTATTTGAAACGGGAAATGGCAGTCTAAAGTCTATATTGGGAACTAAGTAGTGATTTGTGTATGGTAATTTTTGAAACAATGTCCGATGCAAAGGCCAGGTTGGGAGGGACAGTCGTGGTATCTCTTCTGATTCCTCTGCTGGAGTATACACGGCATCTCTTCTGTTGTCTTCTTCCGGATTCTGTGGGGGGGGATGGGGAAGGGAGAATGTTGCTCGTGGAGTCGACTCACAATGTCGGAGCGAATACTTTCTGGGACGGGTCCTTGCTGATAAATGAGGGCAGTAATAATTTTTTCGATGTACTTGAAGTAGGTGAGGGATTGGTTTTTGGAGGATTTTTGGCAACACACAAACAAATTACACATGGCCATATGAAAAAGGTGAAATGCGGCTTTCTTATACCAAAAACGGGACTTACGGGTAGATAAATAGTGCTGTACCATCTGGTCGTTTAAATCCACCCCCCCATGAATAGATT
This sequence comes from Glandirana rugosa, assembly GCA_018402905.1. Classification (NCBI taxonomy): domain Eukaryota; kingdom Metazoa; phylum Chordata; class Amphibia; order Anura; family Ranidae; genus Glandirana; species Glandirana rugosa. Next base: position 891,632 of record BLSH010347680.1, read on the forward strand.
GTAATTGTGGACGCACTTGGGCTTTACAACGGGGCCTTGTCTTCTTTGGATCTCCACCGAGTTGTTATCGTGGATAGTGGAGAGGATGTAGACATCTTTTTTGCCCCTCCACTTCATGGCCAATACCTCTTCATTCCTCATGAAGGCAGATTCCCCGTTTTGTAGCTTTCGGGTAATGAGATTTTTTGGGAAGCCCTGTTTTTCTTGAAGGTGCCGCAGGCCAGGGTTTCCTTTTGATAAAGATGGCGAAATAGGGGCAGGCTGGTATAATAAGTATCCAAGTATAGATGGTGTCCTTTTCCAAAGAGAGGGTATGCCCGCTCCCAGACAATCTTCCCACTGGTCCCAATATATGTGGGGCAATCACGGGGCTGGAGTTGGGAGTCTTTACCTTCGTAAATTCTGAAGGAGTACACATAGCCAGTGGATCGATCACACAACTTGTTAAGTTTTACTCAATACGTGGATCTCTTGCTGGGTATGTACTGCTTGAAATTCAGAAGGCCAGCGAAATGGATGAGGGACTCAGCCACACAGATATTTTTATCTGGGATGAAAACTTGGGCGAATGTCTGGGAAAATGAATTAATTATGGGGCGTAACTTATTTAATTTATCATGGTTGGAGTGATTTTGGGGAGGGCACTGCGAATTATCAGTAAAATGGAGGAAACACATTATCATGTCGTATCTTGTCCTGGACATGACAGCTAAATATATGGGCATGTGGTGGATTGGGTGGGTGGACCAATACCCATGGAGTTCATTTTTTTGTGTAATGCCCATATTCAGTGTGAGGCCCAAAAATATTTTTAATTCGTCCAGTGTCAGACGTCGCCAATGGAACATGCGGGCATAAGATAAAGTGGGATTGGCAGCTATGAACTGTTCTGCGTACAGATTAGTTTGGTCCACCATACTCTGTAGCAATTCGGGTTTGAAAAACAAATAAAAATAGTCCAATGGGGCAAAATTTGTGGTGTCAACCTGCACACCTGGTTGTCCGGTGAAATTGGGGACTATTGCAGATCCTGAGTTGGCGGGCAACCACACGGGGTTTGCCAGGGCATCGGGTAGGAAGGACTGGGCCCGGGCACAGATTAGGGTTCTTGGGGTTGGGCGTGTAGTTCCAGTGCTAGTACTGGGCTCCTCTTCCTGGGGTCTGGTGCTGCTGGTGGTGGGCAGGTCTTCGGTTCTTGGGCCTAATCGTCTCATTCTTTTAGGAGGGGGGGGCGGTTTCCTCAGCTGAATCAGACTCTGATCCACTGCTCTCTATTGGCTCATACTCTGAACCAGAGTCGTTTGATGAGAGCTCCCCGCTGCTCCCATCATCCGACATGGCAAGAATTTCATACGCCCCCTCAGGGGTATATCCTCTTTGGGACATGAGAGTGGGCCTGGTGAATATACTGATGGCAGTACTGATGGGTGGCGGTATTGGTGGTGGATCTACGTTTAGTGGTACCGGTGGCTGTACTGGTGGCTGGCCTGTGTGGCGTTACCGATGGCGGTACTGGTGGCTGACCCGGTGATACGGGTGGCTGCATTGGTAGCAGATTTGTTTAGTGGTACCGGTGGCAGTACTGGGGGCTGGTCTGTGTGGTGATATTGATGGCTGTTCTGGTAGCAGATCTTTTTAGTGTTACCGGTGGCGGTACTGGTGGCTGGCCTGTGTGGCGGTACCGTTGGCAGTACTGGTGGCGTATCTGCTGATACTGTTTATGGCTGTTTCGTGGTACCGGTGGCTGGCCTGTGTGGTGATACAGATGACTGTTCTAATAGCAGATTCTATTTAGTGGTACCGGTGGCGGTACTGGTGGCTGGCCTGTGTGGCGGTACTGTGTAGCGGAACCGATGGCGGTACTTGTGGTGACAGATGGTCTGTGTGACAGATGGGCTGTGTGACAGATGGGCTGTGTGACAGATCCAATGGTACTGGTGACAGGTCCTCTTTACTGGGGGGGGGGGGGTGTTGTGTTGTGCACAGTATACTGACAGTAGACAGACACTGAAATAACTTACTGATCCCTGCTCTGCTCTCTCCTCACACGATCGGTGTGTGGGGAGAAAAAGCAGGGATCAGACAGTTACTCTTTTGTTTACATTTGTGACCGGCTGTGACTGGACACAGCCGGTCACATGGTAAACAGTCAATTTCATTGGTTGTTTATAGATCGGGAAAGCGCTGTGTCCAAGGGACACCTGCTCCCCCCGATCACGTGGGCGCGCGCACAGCATGCACTTGCGGCGCGCTGCCGCTTACCTGCATGCTGTGATCGGCTGTGTCTTATACACAGCCAATCATACGGTAAACAGCCAATTTAACTTGCTGTTTACCGTGATCAGTGACGGCCCGTGTCCGGCGGACATGAGCTGTGTGCGATCGCCGCAATGCGCGCCCCCGCGGGCGCGCGCTAGCGGCTTATCCTGAGGATGTCAATAGACGTCCAGTCAGGATAATGAAACCCCCCACCCGGACGTCATTTCTCTATGCGTCAGGCGGGAAGTGGTTAAGGGGAATATAGTCAGGTCCATAAATATTGGGACATCAACACAATTCTAATCTTTTTGGCTCTATACACCACCACAATGGATTTGAAATGAAACAAACAAGATGTACTTTAACTGCAGACTTTCAGCTTTAATGTGAGGGTATTTACATCCAAATCAGGTGAACAGTTTAGGAATTACAACAGTGTGTATATATGCCTCCCACTTTTTAAGGGACCAAAAGTAATGGGGCAGATTAACAATCATAAATCAAACTTCCACTTTTTAATACTTGGTTGCAAATCCTTTGCAGTCAATTACAGCCTGAAGTCTGGAACGCATAGACATCACCAGACGCTGGTGATGCTCTGCCAGGTCTCTACTGCAACTGTCTTCAGTTCCTGCTTGTTCTTGAGGCATTTTCCCTTCAGTTTTGTCTTCAGCAAGTGAAATGCATGCTCAATCGGATTCAGGTCAGGTGATTGACTTGCACATTGCATAACATTCCACTTCTTTCCCTTAAAAAAACTCTTTGGTTGCTTTCGCAGTATGCTTCGGGTCATTGTCCATCTGCACTGTGAAGCGCCGTCCAATGAGTTCTGAAGCATTTGGCTGAATATAAGCAGATAATATTGCCCGAAACACTTAAGAATTCACCCTGCTGCTTTTGTCAGCAGTCACATCATCAATAAATACAAGAGAACCAGTTCCATTAGCGGCCATACATGCCCACGCCATGACACTACCACCACCATGCTTCACTGATGAGGTGGTATGCTTTGGATCATGAGCAGTTCCTTTCCTTCTCCATACTCTTCTCTTCCCATCACTCTGGTACAAGTTGATCTTGGTCCCATCTGTCCATAGGATGTTGTTCCAGAACTGTGAAGGCTTTTTTTGATGTTGTTATGCAAACTCTAATCTGGCCTTCCTGTTTTTGAGGCTCACCAATGGTTTACATCTTGTGGTGAACCCTCTGTATTCACTCTGGTGAAGTCTTCTCTTGATTGTAGACTTTGACACACATACACCTACCTCCTGGAAAGTGTTCTTGATCTGGCCAAATGTTGTGAAGGGTGTTTTTTTCAACAGGGAAAAAATTCTTCGGTCATCCACCACAGTTGTTTTCCGTGGTCTTCCGGTCTTTTGGTGTTGCTGAGCTCACCGGTGTGTTCTTTCTTTTTAAGGATGTTCCAAACAGTTGATTTGGCCACACCTAAAGTTTTTGCTATCTCTCTGATGGGTTTTTTGTTTTTTCAGCCTAATGATGGCTTGCTTCAATGCTAGTGACAGCTCTTTGGATCTCATATTGAGAGTTGACAGCAACAGATTCCAAATGCAAATAGCACACTTGAAATGAACTCTGGACCTTTTATCTGCTCCTTGTAAATGGGATAATGAGGGAATATCACACATCTGGCCATGGAACAGCTGAGCAGCCAATTGTCCCATTATTTTTAGTCCCTTAAAAAGTGGGAGGCACATATACAAACCGTAGTAATTCCTACACCGTATTTGTATGTAAATATGTCACATGGGATGAGTTTGCGCTATCTAAAACACATGTGTCATAATCGATCAGTGGCGTGCACCATTTGTTGATCACCAAATGAAGTCCAATACAAAAGTCCTTGTGCCACGCTAAAATTTTCAGTGATTAAACAAACATAGTCTCTTGGCTTCTATGATAGGAAAGACCGACACCAGTTAGTTTGTGACGATGGAATGACACACTACACCCCGTGCTCTCTCAATCTTCTTACCAGATAGCAGGGAATCATGAGCCCGTTTAGACACATTATCCAAAAGTCAGGAACACTCTCTCCAGGTATATGAAAAATGACAGCCACCCTGCAGTGATCGTTCTTACAACCAAGGTTCACCAAACAATTGTACCAACGGATAACAGAGGGAGCACAGATAGTGAAGCCCATATAAAAAAGTTTAATGATTAAAAGGAATTGCACTTACAAGCTTCCAAAGGGTTTAACAGCATATAGTGTCATCACAAAAAACAATCCACACATAGGAGACATGAACGTGCCTGCTTGCAGCTTTACCACCTGACCGGTTTCGCTCCAATGAGCATCGTCAGAGGAGTGGTCAGATGCACAGGCACCAATTGGGTTTATAAAGGGGGGGGAAATGTCCTGTGTAACCCAAAAAAACAGAACTTCCTGTCTTTGGAGTGCATCACATGACCAACAGAGCACTCCAAGACCAGGAAATACTTCCCTGTTCTAAAAAGGAAATTCATCACCACCCCAGATGCACTATGAATGCAAAATCAGGGGTTCATGAACATCAGAATTCAATATAACAGCAGAAGTACACTGTTATACATCTAGAAGGCTTATGCAGCGTCAGTGGAACACACCATGTGACCAGCGATGCACTCCAAAAACAGGAAACAGCCCTAGAAGGCTTATACAGCGGCACTTCCTCTCAGTGGAGCACCCCCCCCCCCCTGGACGCTCCGTGCGTGACTAGCCTCTCCTTAGTCTCGGAAGATGGGAGTGGAGACGCATATGGCTCCATCACGCGCCCCTCCCTCTCCGAGACATGCCCTCTCCTGGGGCCTTTTGGGAGTTGTGGTCTGTGCGGCGGCCGGGGGTTGGTTGGCGCAGGCGCGGTGGCTCCTACTGTATTCCTGGGCTCGTGTCGGTGACGTCACACGCCGACACGAGCAGACGGCTTTATATGCCGGCTCTCCATTTACCACTCCAGCTTGGCTGCACTGGGACCACAGGAAGAGCTCTGAGGTGCTTTAACACTCAGGTGAAATAGTTTTTATTTTGGATATGTTCTATACCTTTTTAGGCTATACAATTGACGATAGGTCTCCTTGTTTATGAGCATAGTTGATACACAGTTGATTTTGTTTTCTTTGCTCAAAGCACATAGGGCAAGAAACTAGGGCTTCTAAGTGCATAATGAAATTATAACCTTTTTTATTCATATTAAGAACAAAGATTGTATTGGCCATTTGGGATCTCCCTAGCTTTTTGACTTTTTATAAGGACTTTGACCTTGTTGCAGCCGCTCATTTACATATATTTTTATCTTCCTTTTTTCTTTCTAGTTAACACTGTCTCGGTCTCCCCAGCTGTTGGGGCCACTTGTGATTTGTCCATATAGTGTGACCCCTAGGGTTTAATCAACATATGACAGCTATATCAGTAAGTGCTGTAATTAATATATGAAGGGACAATTTGTGGTCTCTTTCATGGCAGTTTAACAATTATCACATTTGGGCAATGTGTGAAATAGTTATTTATTATTCATTTTGTTCTATTCAGATATTCATTGAGCAGTATTTCTAACACACAGCCGGCTTTATGTGGTCGTCTGTGGGCATGCAGCGCACCCCTTCCCTGGTGTGACGTGTGCAGTGGCAGGGGACCTGATTTGCACCTGGCCTGGTAATTGACCCAAGCTGTAGGAGGTGAACGCAACTACTCTAAATTACAAATATTATACCTGATTCTGATTAAATAGTATCCCTACCTTGAATCATTATTTGTTATTTACTTGTTTCTTTTTTCTCCTTTTTTGTTGTTCTATAGCATTGAGTACTTATATGATGGGCCGCTAAAATCCCTGATGAAGCCACAATTTGGCGAAACATGTAGGATATGGACCATCATGCTATATTGCCATCACTAAATCATGTACTTCATGCATAATATTTTAATATGGATTGTAATTTTCTGGATTGGTATTGTATCTATGTTTTCTACATTCCTGTTTTTAATGTACATCAATAAAAAAGATGATTTTATTTGATTTTTAGTCGTGAATTGAATCAAAAGCACTGTTATAATCCCATCAGAAATTCCCTTGGATCCCCCTTGTTCCCCCCTTTCTATATAATATAAACGGGATGAGGTGCTGACGTGTACTGTGTCGTCATATTGCCTAACCCACTATCTACCACTGTAATGTTGGTTTTGCTGTCTATGTTTCTGTTCAGAAGATTTCACCTCACTTCCTGTACCAATGATAATTGGATTTTTAAAATTTCTGGGTTTTTGTGAAAACAAACCTTGATGATAAAGCATTAGTGGAGATACCTTTTTCCCATAATGACTCTTACAGGAGTGAATTTCGCTACCTAGGGGTAGATTTTCTCTCACTTCCTGTTGTCTACCTCCGTTTGTAAGTAGGAGTCATTTGTAAGTCGGATGTTTGTAACTAGGGGACTGCCAGAATATATTACAAAGTTAGGACATTAAGTTCTGAGTCAAATTCCGTTTTTGAGTAAAATATACCTGAGACCCCCGGTTTTACTTGGTTTCAGGAAGAATAAGGAACTAAAGGTGTTTATGTTTTATTGAATCCTGCTGGGATAATGGGGTTTAGAAAATGTTCAGTTAAATATATTGAATCTATATGATGGAAACATTGCTAGCAAATATTTCTGCATGCTTAATGGACTAATGTTTAAATTAATGAGGAATATATTTTTTGGCGCCTCCGATGGGTTGAGCGTTTTAAGCTAAGGTGGTTCTGTGGTTGTCCTTGTTGGATGGAGAGTATACGGAATTTATTCTTTTTTTTTTGTATTAATAAATAGTGCTACATAGTACATTTGCGTCCAGAATGAGGAGGGTGTCAAATAAGGGATGTGGTCATGGTGCTGCTGGTGTTGGTTAAGTTCCTGTTGCATGGAGAGGACACGGTCGATTTGTGCCAGCTCCACGCACAAGTGGCACACCTTCCTCAGGTGTGAGTAGCGGACAGAACCTTCAACTTTATATGGTAGGCCACGAATGCCGCTTAACGAATGGTGAGGCCAGAACAAGTACAGGTGCTAGTAGATTGGGTGGCTGACAATGCCTCCAGTTCCTTCACATTGTCTCCCGCCCAGTCCCTTGATGAACCCCATGGCCATCTATCTTTCACCTCAGCCCCTTGTAAATCAGCCAAGCAGTCTGAGCCCCAAGTCATGCTTCAGTCTCTTATGCTTTTTGATGACTCTCCTGGTGTGCTTTCCATGGGTCATCCACATAGCCCTGCCCCAGAAGTGGAAGACATTGAGTGCACCGATGCCCAACCACTTCTGCTGCAGGATGATGACATGGAAACACCACCGCAGCATGTCTCTGATGATGACGAAACACAGGTGCCAACTGCTGCGGCTTTCCACAGTGTGCAGACTGACAAGGAGGGCAGTGGTGAAGGGTGGGTGGAAGATGTGGAGCAGGATGATGAGGTCCTAGACCCCACATGGAATGAAGGTCATGCGAGTGATGTGTGCAGTTTGGAGGAAGAGGTGGTGGTCGCACAGAGGCACCAGCACAGCAAAAGAGGAAGCAGGTTGCAAAAGCAGAGCGACCATCCCCTAGACAGTACGCCTGCTACTACCCACCGCACCCAGGGACCTAGCACACCAAAGGCAGCTCAAAGGCGTTCCCCCGCGTGGCAGTTCTTCAGACAATGTGCTGACAAGACACGAGTGGTTTGCACGCTGTGCAATGAGAGCCTGAAGCGAGGCATAAATGTTCTAAACCTGAGCACAACCTGCATGACCAGGTATCTAAATTCAAAGCACAAGCTGCAGTGGAATAAGTACCTCAGAATCCAAGAAAGGTGTCGGCCTCCTCCTGCTTCCTCTTCTGCTGCTGCCTCGGCCTCTTCCTCCACCTCTACAGTACCAGTGTCACCTGCCACCCAGCAAACAGATGATGTGACAGCAACGCCACCATGTCCGCCACCGTCCCCAAGCATTTCCACACGGTCCCATGGAAGCTTACAGAGCCATCCCTTCCCTGCACAAACAAGTCGGGGCAAGATCAAGTGTGCACTGTGCAACGCCATCTGTGGCAAGGTCCACATAACCACTGATACACGGACCAGTAAGCATGTGCAGGGACGCTATATCTCACTAACTGCACACTGGGCAAATGTAGTGGCGGGTGGGCCTGAAGAGGCTAGCCGTTTGGCGCATGTCCTTCCGCCACCGAGGATTGCAGGGCATTTCTCGTTGCCTCCTCCTCCTACTGTGCTTCCTCCTCCTCATCCGCTCAGCTTAACACCTTCACCACCAACTTCAGCACATCCAAGGGGAAACGACAGCAGGCTGTTTTAAGACTGATATGTTTGGGGGATAAACACCACATTGCGCAGCAGCTGTGGACGGGCATTGAACAACAGACTGATGAGTGGTTGTTGCCACTGAGCCTCAAGCCCGGCCCGGTGGTGTGCGATAATGGGTGAAATCTCGTAGCAGCTCTGGGCCTAGCCGGTTTGACACACATCCCTTGCCTGGCGCATGTGCTGAATTTGGTGGTGCAGAAATTTCTAAAAAAACTACCCAGATATGTCAGAGCTGCTGCAGAAAGTGCGGGCTTGTCTGTGCACGCTGTCTGTGTTCTCACCCTGCTGCTGCTCGCCTGTCTGTGCTGCAGCGGGACTTCGGCCTTCCCGCTCACCGCCTCCTATGCGACGTGCCCACAAGGTGGAACTCCACCTTGCACATGCTGGAGAAACTGTGCGAGCAGCAGCAGGCAATAGTGGAGTTTCAGCTGCAGCACGCACGGGTCAGTCACTCCACTTCACCACCGAGTGGGCCTCCATGCGAGACCTGTGTACCATATTGCGGTGTTTGGTGTGCTCCACCAACATGGCCAGTGCCGATGACGCTGTTCTCAGGGCTACTATCCCACTTCTATGTCTCCTTGAAAAAAACACAGTATGTGTGCACACGCCTACACGTACTGACTGATGGGTCTGCCCCATTCAACTTCTGGGTCTCCAAATTGGGCACATGGCCTGAGCTTGCCCTTTAAGCCTTGGAGGTGCTGGCCTGCCTTGTAGCCAGTGTATTGTCTGAACGTGTGTTTAGCATGGCAGGGGGCGTCATCACAGACAAGCGCAGCCGCCTGTGCACAGCCAATGTGGACAAGCGAACGTTTATTAAAATGAACCAGGCATGGATCCCACAAGACTTGAACCTTGCGCAGAATAGACATTTAGACCAGCCTCACACAGCCATTGGTATACTTGTTTTTTTTTAATTTGTCTCAATTTTTGGGGGGCTACTCCAATTAGAAAAAAAAACAAACAAAAAAAAAAAAACAGTGTTGGCTACCTCTTCCTCCTCCTCCTCCTCCTCCTCCTCTTCCACGGTCACGGCCTACTCAATCTCCTACTCCACATCCACCTCCTCCTCCATTTTTTTATGTGATTTTAAGTTATTTCCTTATCCACATTTGTTTGCAGGGCACTTGTCCTACTCTTACCCCCATTTTGCTTCCTTTTGCAGCCCTCTAGCCCTTTCCAGGACTTTTTTACAGCCATTTTTGTGCCCAAAAGTTCGAGTCACCATTGACTTCAATGGGGTTCAGGGTCCGGGGTCAAGTTCGGTACCAAACCCAAACTTTTTAGCGAAGTTCGCCCGAACCCGGACATCCAGGTGTCCGCTCAACTCTAATTGTGATGTGTTTATGGTTCTCTAATATTACATGTTTAGGATGGTGGTATATTTGTGGGTAAATGTTAACGGCATATTGGGGGGAACAGGGTTTGTTGTTGTCACGTTTGTGACGAAAGAGGTGATAGAAAGGGTCTTGTAAAAAGCCCTCTTAATGTCTACATTGCTCTAGGGCTGGATTACTCATTTAAGTGTATTATTTTGCTTAAGATGTAAGTTTTGAAGGATTATTGCATAGCAAATGAGTTTATGACTGAAACTAAAAAGAGGAACTGGCAAAATGTTCCAGACACTAGCTGTCTGGGCTGAGGGGGGTTATTTTCAATATTCTAAATTACATCATTGTTCTGCCCAGATATAAATATGTAATGATTATATAAATGTGTACAATCATAATTGGATAATTGAATAAGTAAATGAAACATGTCATTTGGACATATACTCCTTGGTTGGAGATAATTACTGACGCCCCCCTTATCCTGTGTGTAAAAGAGCCTGTACAAGGAAGAATAAACAGACATTGTGTGTGCAATATATTTGTGTGTTGTATTACTTTGCATACCCTGTCTCCTGCATGCAGATGACCTGGATGTGGCCAATGGAATGATGATGAAGAATAAGGTATGTAATTAGATGATAATAAGGTGATAGTCAGGACTAGATGTAATAGATAAAATGTATGCTTACGGTGCATGCATGCTCGGATAAGGGTCTGGTATGGATTTTAAGGGGAACCCCATGCCAAATGTTAAGAAAAATGGTGTTGGGGACCCCCAAAATCCAAACCAGACCCCAAAGCACCCCCCATGTTGAGGGCATGTGGCCTGGTAAGGTTCGGAGGGGGCGCACTCACTTGTCCCCACCCTCTCCTGCCATGCCAGGGCTGCATGCCCAGATAAGGGTCTGGTTTGGATTTTGGGGGACCTTGAACTTGCATTAAAGATTTAAATGGAGGCATTTGAAAGTTGCAGGTTAGAATCCGATTGACGGCCAGTGTGCGGCATATGTGATCTGAGAGGCATGTTTCCAGGCAAATAGAGCTCTCTTCTGTTTGCATTTCCTCCCAGTTTGTGAGAGTTGAAATCTTAATTGCTTTCATTGGGAGGTATTTTAAGGCACTGCTGGAATAGATTTGGGAGCTCTAAGAAATTTCCCCTAGGGGGTGTTAAAATTACAGAGAGGGGGTGGTAATATTAGGGATGGGGGCAGTAAAATTAGAGATAGGGGGTGGTAATATTAGGGATGAGGGTGGTAAAATTAGAGATAGGGGGTGGAGCAGGGGCGTGGTCTGACGCTGATGTGAGCAGGCGTTTGTAATTCAGCTTGTGCTCCTGTGATCCTTGAGAACCAGTCTACCTTGTCCTGTCCTCCATCCCAACCAAAGATCCCTAACTTGGAGCGGGGTGCCCCGGCATTTGTGGATGGGAAGTTCCACCCCAGTGTCTGGAGGAGAGAGAGCGGCGATCGCACTGTAGGCGTAGATAAGTGGGTCAGCTTCCTGGCTCCCGGTGCTTTCGGGCACCCATCGCGTCATCTTTGGGGAGACTCGTGTCTCTCCGAGTCACCCAGAAGCAAGAGGCGGAGGCAGGACTGTGGAACGTCTGAGGATCGGGGGGAGAGAGCAGAGCTTGGAGGAAGTCTGCAGCCGGCAACACCATCTCTATTGGCTGGGAGGGAGCTCAGAGCAAGCCCAGTGATTGTGAATGCTGTGGCAGGAGGTGAGTGTCCTGAGTGGCCCTGAGGCTAGCAGTGCCCTTTCTGGTGGGGAACCATCAGGGGTGAACACAGCCCCCTGACCCCCAGTCCATAACTCTCCTGAGAGGAAGAGACATTCTAGAAGGATGTTGGCATAGGACTTCTGTGGGGGTACAGACAGCCTCATTGTACAGTCAGCTAAACCTAAACGGGACTGGTTGGCCACTAGAGGGAGAAAGGAAGCAAGGTTTAACGTTGTGGGACATTAGGGAGCTGGGTGAGCTGTAACGCAGACCTCCTTGTCTTCCTAGTTTGGCTCATTTTACCTATTCATATCTATATTTAAAAAGCCTTTCTTGTTATAAAGAAATACTACATTAGCAAACACTCTGCGAGACAAAATATATACTGAAGTATTACTGGAGACGTGATTGAGAAACCTGACAAAAAAAAGGGAGATGCGTCATTGGTACAGGAGGCTTCAGCGGAACCGTCCCAAAAACCAATAAAAGACAAAAGTAAAGAAATTGCTAATAAGCTGGAAAAATTTTAAAGAAATGAAGCAAATGGAAGGCGTGTACACCTAGTGCATTACCAAAAATAATTTAATAAAATAGAAAAGTTAAAATTGAATACTCACAAAGATAGATGGCACAGAGCCATAAGAAACAATAGGATAAAATCAACACAAGGCGGAATGCAGCTGGATAAATTTGCCCATGGTTCTTCCCATAACAATGGGAAAACACAACAATCCAAAACCTCCATATCACCATCAGTGGTCTCTAAAACAGTAAATTCACAAAACAAAGGCAAAGATTCCAAAACAATGATGAATATTTCAACTTTACCTGTTGTAGCAATGCAAGACTCCTCAGTTTTGAAAATGTCAATATCAGAAGAACCATCCCTGAGGAAAGTTCTATCTGCAGTAAATGGATGCAAGTCCACACTAATAGAACTAATAGATCAAGTGAAAGGTATTAAAGAGGAGATGTCTTTAGTGTAACACAATCTTCAAGTAACAATACCCTTCTTGGTACCCGTTTAAATAGGTCGACGTAAGGCGGAACACAACTAAAATAGGATAACAAAGAATACCGAGACACGG
>BLSH010347680.1:906059-920150 GCA_018402905.1 Glandirana rugosa
GCTGTACAGGCGACGTTATAACGTCATGACGATTTTTAGCGTCTAGTGGGGGAATGATCATTTTTTTTTTTTTGTTTTTTTTTTACTAGTAAGGGGGTGATCTGCGATTTTTAGCAGTACTGCAATATTGCAGCGGACATGTCGGACCATTTTGACACTTTTTTGGGACCATTGGCATTTATGCAGCGATCAGTGCTATAAAAATGCACTGATTACTGTGTAAATGCCATTGGCAGTGAAGGGGTTAACCTGCAGGGGGATCCTACAATAGAGAGTCCAACAAATCTACCGTACAATGTCCTTGAAGAAAGCAGAAAGTAAAAGATTCTTACTAAAGCAAACACAATATGAAGAGGGAGAGTCTGCTGGGCACATGCTTGCCCTCTTGGTGAGATCTTAGGAGCTAGAGAAGAGTAGTATAAACTCTATTGTGACCTCAGCTGGGGGGGTTACGATGTGCCCAGTTGAAATAAATATTTTCAAGGGCTATTACTCTGATCTGTACAACTCCAAAGTGGGCAATGTGGATAGAGAAATAGGAGATTTCCTACAAGGCTTAAATATTCCACACTTGTCAGAAAATGACAGGATAATGCTGGATGCGCCAATAACCATAGAAGAGCTGCAGAAAGTGGTATTAGAGGCCCCAAATCTCAAAACTCCAGGTCCAGATGGATTGCCCAATGAAATATCAGTAGAATATGGTGAGGTTTTACTGCCAGAGCTACTAGCGACCCCCAACAATGCAGTGACCAGGGGGGTCATGCCGACTTCCATGACAGAGGCAACTATAATTCTTATATCAAAGGAAGGGAAAAATCCCCAGCAACCCGCATCATATAGGCCAATCTCCTTACTCTGTTCTGATATTAAGATACTGGCAAAAGTTTTAGCAAATCGACTAAAATAATTCACAATATAATACACTCGGACCAATCCGGGTTCATCCCGGGGAGGTCCACATCATCAAATATAAGGAGACTGTTTCTGAACTTACAGGTTTTGTCAGAAGACCAGGGCTCCAGGGCGGTCCTATCCTTGGACACTATCAAGGCCTTTGACAGAGTGGAATGGCAGTACTTGCGGGAAGCCTTGATGGCATTCAATGTCAGCCCTGCTTTCTTGAAATGGGTAGAACTTCTATATGAAAACCCCAGAGCAAAGGTGAAGATAAATCAAAGAACTTCTGATTATTTTTCATTAGCGAGGTGGACAAGGCAGGGTTGCCCGTTGTCCCCCTTGCTCTTTGCTATAGTTGTGGAATCTTTAGCAATAGCAATAAGAAATTCACAGGATATACAGGGGTTCAGAAGAGGATTATTAGAGGAGAACTTCTGATTATTTTTCATTAGCGAGGTGGACAAGGCAGGGTTGCCCGTTGTCCCCCTTGCTCTTTGCTATAGCTGTGGAATCTTTAGCAATAGCAATAAGAAATTCACAGGATATACAGGGGTTCAGAAGAGGATTATTAGAGGAGAAGGACTCATTGTTTGCGGATGATGTTCTCCTCTACTTGGGAGATACAGGACAGTCATTGATAGCAGTAATGAAACTTGTTAAAATATTTGGAGGCATCTCAGGACTTACAGTCAATTGGGAGAAATCTGTTGTTCTCCCAGTTAATGGGATAGTGGAAAATCTGTCGCAGGATATGGCCCAATTGCAGGTAACAGATAACTTTAAATATTTAGGAATAAATATTGCAGTAAATTCTAAACAAAACATACAAAGAAATCTGGAACCCCTGCTGTTAGAATTTACAGCAAAGTCTGGAAAATGGAGACACCTCCCCTTGACAGTAACATGTTGCTGTAACTTGATTAAACTGGTATGGTTACCCCAGCTGCTATATGTCCTGAACAACTCCTCAATATGGATCCCGGTGGGGTGGTTTAGGAAAATAGAGAGGCTCTTTAGGGAATTAATATGGAAGGGCAGGCAAGCCAGAATTCTACTGAGACTCCTGCAGCTTCCAAAGGATAGAGGTGGCTTGGCAGTGCCCCACCCCTGTGTTTATTTTTTGGCAGCCCAGTTGCAGCAACGGGGGGGATAACTCTATCACCAACTACCATCTACACTCCCTCTTGACTTGTACCCCACATGTATCCTGGTTAGAGGCTTTGGAAGCAGAATCAGTGGGAGAGTAAGATCAGTGCCCAACGGGGAACTTGATATTGAAGGTTTGGCGGATTGTAAAATCACTACTGAAATATCAGGGATATAGTGAGATCATGCCATTATGGGACAACAAGAGACCCCCTGAACTTGGGGGCTTGAGAGTCTTTACAATTGGAAACAGAGGGGATAGTTAGACTAAAGCAATTGTATAACAAAGGGAATTTAAAGTCTTTCCAGGAGTTGAAGGAGGAATTTGGTTTTTCGAACAAAAATTTCTTCCAATACCTACAACTTAGGCACGCCATGTCGGTGCAGTTCAGAGAGGAAAAATACCCGAAATGGTGTAAAATTCCCCTCCTGGCAAACTTGTTGCACGCCCCGACCCAGAAAGGACTAATCTCAGTACTATACTAAAACATATGCCCAAAGGTATTGGGCATGGATCTGATGTTCCAAGCTAGAACACACTGTTAAGATGAGGTAGGCGAACTAACAGATAACCAGTGGAAAGATATAGCGGCTTCGCTGGATAGACTGTCCCTATCACGCCGCAAAATCTGACACAGCTATACATCCTCCATAGAGCATTTTATACCCCAAATAAACTACATCTCTTTGGAGGACGCCTGGATGCACTTTGCACTAGATGTGGAAGGGCAGCAGGTGATTTGATCCACATGCTCTGGAAGTGCCCCAGACTGTATAGGTACATGGCTGGGGTCCTGGGAAAGGTTAACCAGGTTTTTGGGTTGGAGCTGACCCAGGGCCAGGTCCTGTGCATATTGGGACACCTAGATCGGAGTCAGGGAACAAATTTGAAGAGACTGGCAGTGAAGTGATGCCTATACCAGGCTAGAAAACAGATTATCTGGAAATGGCTTTCAACAATAAGGGCCTGGCAGAAAAGGGTGAACACTACAAGGGAGAAAATGGCATACTTGATAAGAGTTAAAACTAGTGAATTAAAAAAAATTTGGGATAAATGGATAGAGAATGCAGGGCCATCACTATTGATCTTCCTGTCACGGCTGATCACATGGTAAAGTGTTTCCAATGGAAGAGATTTACCAAGATCGGTAATGTGGGAGGTCAGACTGACCCCCCCATACCACCGATCGCTGTGATGCTCATGCCGGCATGTTATCCTGAGGACGTCATATGACGCCCAGTCAGGATAACTGAACCACTTCCCGGCCATCATTCTGCATACGGCGGTCGGGAAGTGGTTAAGGCACTGCTGGAGTAGATTTGGGAGTTATAGTAAATCAGGCACAGTATCTCACAAAAGTGAGTACACCTAACATTTTTGTAAATTATATATTTTTTTCTTTTATCTTTTCATGTGACAACACTGAAGAAAAGACACTTTTCTAGTAGTGAGTGTACAGCTTGTATAACGGTGTACATTTGCTGTCCCCTTAAAATAACACTACGCACAGCGATTAATGTCTAAACCACTGACAACAAAAGTGAGTACACCCCTAAGTGAAAATGTCCAAATTGGGCCCAAAGTGTCAATATTTTGTGTGGCTACCATTCTTTTCCAGCGCTGCCTTAACCCTCTTGGACATCAAGTTCACCAGAGCCTCATGGGTTGGCACTGGAGTCCTCTTCCACTTCGCCATGAAAACACCAAGGAGCTGGTAGATGTTAGGGACCTTGTGCACCTCCACTTTGCGTTTCAGGATGACCCACAAATGCTCAATAGTATTTAGGCCTGGAGACATGCTTGGCCAGTCCATCACCTTTACCATTAGCTTCTTTAGCAAGGCAGTGGTCAAGTGGTCATCTTGGAGGTGGGTTTGGGATTGTTACCATGTTGGAATACTGCCCGGCAGCACAGTCTCCGAAGGGATGGGATCATGCTCTGCTTCAGTACGTCACAGTACATGTTGGCATTCATGGTTCCCTCAATGAACTGTAGCTCCCCAGTGCTGGGAGAACTCATGCAGCCCCAGACCATGACACTTCCACCACCATGCTTGACTGTAGGCAAGAACCACTTGTCTTTGTACTCCTCAGCTGGTTGCCGCCACACACTCTTGACACCATCTGAACCAAATAAATTTATCTTGGTCTCATCAGACCATAGGACATATTTCCAGTAATCCACGTCCTTAGTCTGCTTGTCTTCAGCAAACTGTTAGGGAGCTTTTTTATGCATCATCTTTAGAAAAGGCTTCCTCCTGGGACAACAGCCATGCAGACCAATTTGATGTAGTGTGCGACATATGGTCTGAGCACTGACAGGCTGACCCCGCCACCCCTTCAACCTCTGCAGCAATGCTGGCAGCACTCATACATCTATTTCCCAAAGACAGCCTCTGGATATGACGCTGAGCACGTGCACTCAACTTTGTTGGTCAACCATGGCAAAGCCTGTTCTGAGTGGAACCTGTCCTGTTAAAATGCTGTATGGTCTTGGCCACCATGCTGCAGCTCATTTTCAGAGTCTTGTCAATCTTCTTATAGCCTAGGCCAGGGGTAGGGAACCTGCGGCTCTCCAGCTGTTGTAGAACTACATTTCCCATGAGGCATTGCAAGGCTGATGGATACAATTACTCCCAGAAGCATGATGGGAAATGTAGTTCTACAACAGCTGGAGAGCCACAGGTTCCCTACCCCTGGCCTAGGCCATCTTTATGTAGAGCAACAATTCTTTCTTCAGATCCTCAGAGAGTTCTTTGCCATGAGGTGCCATGTTGAACTTCCAGTGTGCAGTATGAGAGATGAGAGTGATGACACCAAATTTAACACACCTGCTTCTAATTTATACATGAGACCTTGCCAGTGGTTCAGACATTAATGGCTGTGTGTTGAGTTATTTTGAGGAGACAGCAAATGTACACTATCATTTATTCAGTGTTGTCACATGAAAATATATAATAAAATATTTACAAAAAATGTGATGGGGTGTACTCACTTTTGTGAGATACTGTATATATACACATACACACACATATACACAGACAGACCATTATAGCTGAATCTTAAAGCTCCATACATGCTTAACCAGGTAGAGAGATACATTTTTTACAGATTTAGTCCATTCTACCACAGTTTGATTAATTAAGGTCACAGCCAGAACAGGGAAAACAGGAGGGATCCACCAACGAGAAATATGTTTTAAAGAGGGACTGTAACTAATGATCACAAGAATCCTTGAACGTGAGGATGCCCTAAAATGACCTAGTAGTGTCCCTGTTAAGGTGGGTGGGAACATCCACACCAAGTAAAGGCCATGGTTTGACAAAAAAATTCCCAAACAGGAATAAATCCAGTAAATGCTCAGACAGTACCCATGACCCACAGGACTCAAAGAGCAGATGTAACAAGGGGGGTTTTGTAGCTAAAAGAGCTTTAAAAGACCCAAGACAGGAAACAACAGACTGATCTTCTAGAAGCAGGGTAATATGTACAGCATCAATAGTAAGTGAAACTGTCTCTAAAATCTGGGTCAATAATAGTCTGTGATTTTTCCAGGATAGTCTCTTCAGGGAGAAACAGATGACCCAGAATCAGTCAGAAATGATCACTGCAACCAAAGGGCCAGAAACATCATGTCTGTATAATTGTAATTCTTTACTTGCTATTATGAAATACATTTATTACTACGTTTATTATTGATTTTTCGAGTGATTGGCCTCATTTAACCACTTGACCACTGGGCAGTTAAACCCCCTTAACAACCAGACCAATTTTCAGCTTTCAGTGCTCTCACATTTTGAATGACAATTACTCAGTCATGCAACACTGTACCCATATGAAATTTGCGTCCTTTTTTTCACACAAATAGAACTTTCTTTTGGCGGTATTTATTCACCGCTGGGTTTTTTTTTTTTGCACTATAATTAAAAAGACCCGAAAATTTTGTAAAAAAAAAATGTTTTTTGTTTCTGTTATAAAATTTAGCAAATTAGTAATTTTTCTTCATAAATTTTGGCCCAAACGTATACTGCTACATATCTTTGATAAAAAAACAAACAAATTTGTGTATATTACAGGCGGTCCCCTAGTTACCAACATCCAACTTATGAACGACTCCTACTTACAAACGGAGGGAGACAACAGGAAGTGAGAGGAAATCTACCCATAGGAAGGGAAATTCACTCCTGTAAGAGTTATTATGGGAAAAAGGTGTCTCCACTGAAGCTTCATCACCAAGGTTTGTTTCCACAAAAACCCAAAATTTTCAAAATCCAATTATCATTGGGACAGGAAGTGAGGTGAAATCTTCTGAACAGAAACATAGACAGCAAAACAAAAATTACAGGGGTGTTACCCCTTCCCTATGCTATCCAAAAAGCTTAAAAATAGTTTTTTGGGCTGAAGCTACACTTAAAAAATGTACCTGTTCTGACTTGCAAACAAATTCAACTTAAGAACAAACCTACAGACCCGATCTTGTTTGTAACCCGGGGACCGCCTGTATTTGGTCCTTGTGTAAGTTATAGAGTCAACCAGCTATGGCGCCAATCACTAAAAATTGATCACACCTGATATATTGAAGGCCCATCTCATTACTTGAGACACTAACAAGCCACGAGAGTACAAATACCCCCCAAATGACCCCTTTTTGGAAAGTAGACATTCCAAGGTATTTAGTAAGAGGCATGGTTAGTTTTTTGAAGTTGTCATTTTTTTTCCCACAATTCTTTGCAAAACTAATTTTTTTTTTTTTATTTCACAAAATTGTCATATTTCCAGGTTATTTCTCTCACATGGCATGTGCATACCACAAGTTGCACCCCAAAATACATTCTGCTACTCCTCCTGAGTATGGCAATACCACATGTGTGAGACTTTTACACAGCCTGGCCACATACAGAGGCCCAACATTGAAATAGCACTGTCAGGCATTTTAGAAGCATAAATTACACATCTCATTTCTCAACCACCTATTGCACTTTTGAAGGCCCTGGAGCACCAGGACAATGGAATTACCCACAAAATGACCCAATTTTGGAAAGCTAACACCCCAACGTATAATCTATGAGGCATAATGAGTATTTTGAACGGTTCATTTTTTTCTAGAAGTTTTTGGAAATTGTGGAGAAAAAAAAAATGAACACGCATTTTTTTTTACACAAAGTTGTCCATTTCTAAGGTATTTCCAACACACAGCATGTACAAAGCAAAAATGACACCCCAAAATACATTGTGCTACTCCTCCTGAGTATGGTGATACCACATGTGTGAGACTTTTATAAAGCCTGGCCACATAGAGAAGCCCAACATTGAAGTAGCACTGTCAGGCATTTTAGAAGCATAAATTACACATCTCATTTCTCAACCCCCTATTACAATTTTGAAGGCCATGGAGCATCAGGACAATGGAATTACACACAAAATGACCCCATTTTGGAAAGCTAACACCCCAACGTATAATCTATGTGGCATAATGAGTCTTTTGAACGGTTAATTTTTTTCCAGAAGTTTTTGGAAAATGTGGAAACAAAATAAAAACACATTTTTTTTACACAAAGTTGCCAATTTCTAAGATATTTCCAACACACAACATGTACATAGCAAAAATGACACCCCAAAATACATTCTGCTACTCCTCCTGAGTATGGCGATACCACATGTGTGAGACTTTTACAAAGCCTGGCCACATACAGAGGCCCGATATACAAGGAGCACCATCCATACATTACATACATTACAAATCTAATTTCCTGACAACCTATCACATCTTTTTGTAGGCCCTTCATATTTCTAACACATAGCATGTACATCCCAAGAACTACACCCCAATATACATTCAGTGAGCAAAAGGGTAAAGAAAAGATTACCTGTGATCTTAGTAGTGCAGTTGACCACAGGAGGAGAGCACTGATCCAGGCAGCAGGCAGGGACATTGTCAGTGACAGCAAACGGAATTGTCCAGGCAGCAGGCAGGAATATTGTCCGTAGTCAGTACATGCAGGGATACTGTCCATATGCAGTCCAGCGTCAGTGCAGGTAGAGATATTGCCAGCAGTACAAAAATATTGGTCCTGGTAGTAGGCTGAAACATGGTCCACAGTAAAGTTAGAAGGCCAGGAAAGAATGGGGACCAGGGTAGAGGCTTCTCTGGTAGATCCAGGCAGCAGGCAGGGACATGGTCAGCGACAGCGAACTGAATTGTCCATGCAGCAGGCAGGAATATTGTCCATAGTCAGTACAGGCAGGGTCCATATACAGTCCAGGTAGAGATAATGCCAGCAGTGCCAAAATATTGGTCCTGGTAGTAGGCAGAAACATGGTCCATAATACAGGTAGCAGGCCAGGAAAGAATGGGGACAGGGTAGAGGCTTCTCCCACCCAAAGCTCTATGAAGCCTCCGAGTTTCCAGGCCCTAATCTGGGAATGAGAAAACAAAAACAGTTTTCTTCATCCAGAAAAATAAATTTTGGAGCCCCTCACATATGTGAGAACCCTGTGTTATGAATCCCACTACTCCAGGGTAAAAGATCAGTCCAAGAGGCAGGCCAAAAACATGGTCAAACAGTCCAGGGTCAGTTCCACAGCTGGCATAGGTAGGTACAGTTCAGCGTTAGGCAGAAGCGTGGTCGTATAACAGGCCAGGGTCAGTTCCAGAGCAGACAGTGGTAGGTACAGTTCTTCGTTAGGCAGAAGCATGGTTGTACAACAGGCCAGGGTCAGTTCCGGAGAAGGCAGAGGTATTTTTAGCGTGAGGCAGAAGCGTGGTCGTATAGCAGGCCAGGGTCAGTTCCGGGGAAGGCAGCAGTATGTACAGTGCAGTGCCATAAGGGGTGTGGAAGTAAATGGCAATTACGTTTACCATACTTCACTAATAATGTAGAGAAGTATGGTAACGGCAGAAACAATTACCTATACAGAGGCCCGGTTGGGAAGGGCATTGGGGACAAAAATATGTGGTGTCTTTTCTAAATCCTGCTTTGGTGCACACACGGCATCTCTTTTGATGTCTATGGCCTGATTCAGTGTGGTGGATTTTCTCAGGAAAGTGTCGTTCATGGAGCCTGCTTACTACATAAGATCTAATACTTTCTGGTGGGCCTTCAGGGTACACTAGGGTGGTGATGACTTCTTCTTGGTAGTAAATATAGAGTACAGGGTTTTTCTGTAGATTTTTGGTAAATTATGAAAGAGTTGTACATAGCCAATGTGAAAAGTTAAATAGATACTTTTTTGTACCAATGCCAGGATTTTCTGGTGGGTAAATATGGTTCGATCATCTGATCATTGAAGTCCACTCCCCCCATGAACAGATTATAATCGAGGACACAAGCAGGTTTCCAGATTGGGCCATCTCTTCTGGGGATATCCACGTATGTGTCGTCATGAATTGTTGACAGCATGTGTACATTTTGTCTGTCCCTCCACTTCACAGCCAACAGCTCCTCGTTCCGCAGACGCCGCCTCCCCTTTTCTTAGCCTTTCATTAGCGAGCCTTTGCGGGAAACCTTTTCTGTTGGTTCTGACTGTACCACATGCTGGAGTCTTCATTCTGTAAAGATTACGGAAGAGGGGCAAGCTGGTGTAGAAGTTATCCACGTAAAGATGATAACCCTTCCCAAGGAGTGGATAAATGAGCTCCAAGACATTTCCGCTGGATCCAATGTAATCTGGGCATTCACGGGGATGCAGCTGGGAGTCCTTACCTTCGTAAACCAAGAAAGCATAAATGTAGCCCGTGACTCTATCTCAAAACTTGTACAGCTTAACAGGCCCTTTTACTGGGTATAAACTGTTTGAAGGACAGCCTGCCTGAGAATTTAATAAGTGACTCATCAATACATATGTTTTGCTCGGGGATATATAGCTGGGAACATTTTTCTGAAAAAATAGTTTAGAAGGGGGCAAATTTTGAATAGTTTGTCATAAGATGGGTCATTTCTGGGAGGGCACTGAGCTTTGTCATTGTAGTGGAGGAAACGGAGAATCATTAGATATCTGGATCTTGGCATAGTGTAGGAAAAGATTGGCATGTGGTGGGTGGGTTTGGTGGACCAATAGCTGTACAAATATTTTTTTTTTTTTGAGAGTCCCATGTTAAAGGTCAGGCCTAAAAAAATGTAATTCCTCCACAGTAATAGCTCTCCATTCAAAGGGACGGGCGTAGCTTGAATTTAGGTTGCTTGCAATAAACTGCTGGGCATAAAGGTTGCACTGGGCCACGATAGATGATAGGAAGTCCTCTGTAAAAAGTAAATTAAAAAATCAATTGGGGCAAAATTATCGGTGTTCATCTGGACACCTGGCTGGGCGGTGAAAGGGGGGATGTTTGATGCTCCGGAATTGGATGGAAGCCACAGGGGGTTCTGAAGGGCAAAGGGAAGGCTGTTATGGGCTCTTTGGGGCTGAGATGACACCCCACTAGTGCTTGGTAGTGGTCTCGTGGACGGCGCGGCTCTGGAGGTGGATGGCACGGCTCTGGAGGTGGATGGCACTGCTGTACTTGTAGTAGCCTCCTCACCAGAACGGCTTCTTTTTGTGG
Organism: Glandirana rugosa; assembly: GCA_018402905.1. Lineage (NCBI taxonomy): Eukaryota > Metazoa > Chordata > Amphibia > Anura > Ranidae > Glandirana > Glandirana rugosa. Next base: position 916,645 of record BLSH010347680.1, read on the forward strand.
GCACACTTTCCTCTTCATCTGTTGATTCTGTAGAAGACCCACTACTTGGAAATGGTTCATATTCAGAAAAAGAATCGGACCCAGACTCAGCATTACAGAGCTCCCCATTGCTCAGGCTAAGGATACGGTATGCCTCCTCTTTGGTGAACATTTTATTTTACTGGTGGCTGTGTTGGATATGGGCACTAAAATAGATCTGGATGCACTTATGAGTGCTGATGAGGGTGCACTGCTGTGTGCTGATGAGGGTGCACTGATGTGCACTGATGAGGTTGCACTAATGCGCACTGATCAGCACTCACTGATGGGCACAGGTGGCACTGATGGGCACAGGTGGCACTGATGATCACTGTAGTGGCACTGATGATCTCTGTATTGGCACTGATGGGCCAATATAGGTGGCACCGATGGGCACAGGTGGCACTGTAGTTGCACTGATAGCACAGGTGAGCACTGTAGTGGCACTGATGGCACCGATGAGCACTGTAGTGGCTCCGATGGGCACATGTGGCACTGATGGGCACAGGAGGGCAACGATGGGCACAGACGGCACTGTAGTGGCACAAATTAGCACTCTAGTGGCACTGATGGGCACAGGTGGCACTGATGGGCACTGTAGTGGCACAGGTGAGCACAGTAGTGGCACTTCTGTGGTTCTGTAGAGGCACTGATGGCACTGTAGGGCACTGATGTGGCACTGGTGGCACTGATATGGCACTGTAGTGACACAGATTGCCAAGTAACTCAACAATGTGGCACTGTTGGGCACACAAAAAAAGCGATCTCTACTCACTATTATGTTCAATCGCCCTCTCTCTCCTCACGCTGCAGTGGTGTGAGGAGGGGAGGGAGATGAACCTTCGCTGAACCCTCCTGTGTTTACATTGTGATTGTTCCATCATTGGATGGATCACGTGGTAAATGGCCGCCGCCATTGGCCGCCGCCATTGGCCGTTTACCGTGATCCGTGTCCCGCCGGGTCCCGTGTGCGCACCTCACGGGACGCGCGGGACCCGCGGTTCTGGAAGGACGTCAATGTACCTCCTCCCAGAATTAACCAACGGCCCTGCCGCCGTCATTCGGCTATGGGCTGGTTAAGAAGCGGTTAAAGTACCCTTGACCAATGTTTTACTCTTTTTTGCTTATTACTTTTGTTTGTCAGTGTCCAGTTTTCCTGTAGGCAGCAGAGTAATCTGACAATGCCTTTAATTTGTTCCTCAAGGACAAGAAAGAAATATGAATTTCTGCTTTAATTTTTTTGTCCATGTCCGGGAAGCAAGACATGTCATTCTTTTTTAGAGCCCCTTCACACTAGAATCTCACCATGGTCGCGGTAAAGCGGTGCTCGTTTTAGCGGCGCTTTACTGGCGCCACATCGCTACTTTTGGGGTGGGAACAGCACTTTTAACCCCCCCCCCCCCAAAGAGTTAAAATCACCCATGTAGCGCCGCTGCCGAAGAGCTTTGCAGGCGCTTCAGCAGCGGTGCCCATTCATTTCATGGGCAGGGCAGTTTAGGAGCGGTGTATACACTGCTCCCAGACCACCCCAAAAATGCTGCTTGCAGGAGTTTTGAGAATGTCCCACAAGTACACCACCCCAGTGTGATGAGTCACACTCAAATGAATAAGTAGGGGGGTTTTTAGGCGATTTTTAGGCGTGATTTAGAGGCCATTTCTAGCGTTAAAATGCCTGAAAACCACCTTAGTGTGAAAGGGCTCTTAAAGTGATACTAAACCCTCACGTTTTTTCACCTATATCTGTTACTAAATAATAGCATTACATGAGAAGTCTAACCTTTTTAAAAGTTGTTTTATTCAGGCTCCATTTTTCCCATTTCCGGTTGACCTGTTTGCTGGGTGACCCGTGTCATAGTGTCACCCGTGCGTGCACGCTCACACCTATGTGACTACAGCCCTGCGTAGGAACTCTGGCTGCCCCCGCACTCACTATGTCCCCAGGCATGGAGGACACTGTAGCTCTGCCTTCCATGTGCTTTGACACTATGAGATCAGCAATACATGGGTTACCCAGCAAACAGGACAGCTGAAAATGGGAAAAATGGAGTCTGAATAAAACAACTTAGAAGCGAAAATGACACAAAAGGTTAGACTTCTCATGTAATGCTATTATTTAGTAACAGATATAGGTGAAAAAACATGAGGGTTTAGTATCACTTTAATGTCAAAGAGGAAAGGCTAAGGAATGTTTTAAAAAATGAATGCATCCCCTTCAGAGTATACAAGGGGAGTAAGGAAAAGGAAATGTATGCTATTATGTCCTTATAACAAAGTATAACCAGTACTTACATATAATTTCATCTTGTAAATATACTTGCTTCTTCCACTGGAATCTTTCACTTCTTTACTGAAGACAAGAGACATTTCAAAAAGAAACAAATGTCTTTCACGGCCTTTCCGTATTAAGGTTTTAGGATCCCACACTTGGAAGGATTCTTGTAAAATCAACTCTCCCTGAGATTCAATGTTCTCATCAAATCCTGGAAATAGAAGAAAAGATTTAGATATAATAAAAAAAAAAAAGAAAGAAAAAAGGAATCAGCAGGACAGCTACAACAGTTTCCATGTATGTATTTGTTATTTACTATGTACAATGGGGAAAATATTTGATCCCCTGCAGATGTAAGTTTGCCCAATTACAAAGAATCAAAGGGTCTATAATTTTATTGTAGGTATATATTAAATGACAAACACAGAATTTCAACCAAAAATCCATAAAAAAAAAAACACATGATACAAATGTTATAAATCAAGTTGCAGTTCAGCAAGTATTTTTTTCTACATTACAGCTCCCCTATGTACCAATATAGCATTAATGAACTTTTTTTTGCAGAAATAACAAAACCATTTATTCTACACACTCACTTCACTGTCCTCATAGCTGATTAAAAATTCCTCTCAATTACTTCTGCCTTACTTCCTGGACAGACTATAGGTCATGAACCAGGAAGGACTTGACCAGCTGACCTCATTAGCACACACCTTGCATCATCTATTACATAGTTGATTGTAGTTCTAAAAAAGATTGTACAATCATGTTGTATTTTGTGTTTGCAGGGGAATATCTGCAACGAGGCATACAAAGGTTTGCCTCGGGCAGCATTTTTAAGCGGGGTGGTACCATCCCCCAAGCAAAACTGCTGTGCTGCATGTAGACTGCCAGCATTCTCTCCTGGGACACACGGCTCCCAGCCCCAACGCTGCCTCTTCATAAGCGGGTCTATGAGTGGCAGTCCGAAGCGATGAGACAATAGTGCTTGTTCTGACCTCCCTTCACTCTTCTCAGAGGCTATGCCCAGACCTCAGTTCCTGCGGTTGGTGATCAGTGCGGGAGATCATACCGACTAGCAGGTCCTAGGTGAGAGCTGTGAGGGAGAGGGGGGCAGTAAACGGGTGAGAGCTGTGACCAGCAGGGGGGAGGGCTGTGAATAGGTGAGCGCTGAGACCAGTGGTGGGGTGGGGGGAGGATGAGAATAGGTGAGAGCTGT
>BLSH010347680.1:924791-941730 GCA_018402905.1 Glandirana rugosa
GCCCAAGATAATATCTGACGTATCAGTTCCATCAGGGACCTGCTCCTCGTTCCTCCCTGTTTGTTCAGGTATAGAACCGCAGTCATGTTATCTGAAAATACCCGAGCATGCTGCCCTAGTAAGGACTGCTGGAAGGATAGGAGGCTACAATGCACCGCCTTTAATTCCCTCCAGTTGGATGACCTACTGCTGTCTACCTTGGCCACTCGCCCTGGGCCGTTAGTTCTCCCAGGTGGGCTCCCCACCCCCATGCACTTGCGTCTGTAGTTATGTACTGGGTAGCTGTCGTGACCCAAGGAAGACCCACTGACAATTCTTTTGGTTTCCCCACCAGCAAAGGGACCTTCTTGTCTTAACCTAATACTCTTTTCTAAAGACTCCAGATGGGACTCTCTCTGCAAGCACCCTCGTGAATATCCTGAGGGAGGACGAGAGGTCAAAGGGCAGAGCCTTGAACTGAAAGTGGCTCACTCTTCCTTCCCTGCTTACTGCAAATCTCAAATAATTTTTGAGCTGACTCTCGATGGGAAAGTGCAGGTAGGCATCCCTCAGGTCGATCGAAGCCGTACCGAAAAAATGGTATCCATCTTGAACCTTTTGTACCTTATCGAGCGGTTCCGGATCTTTAAATTCAGGATTTAGGCAAAAAAATTCCCAGTCGGCTTTTCCACTAGAAAAACATGAGAATAGAAGCCCTTCCGGGACCTGTATGACGACCCCTTGTTGCTTCAGATCCCTGAGTAGGGACGTCATAGCCAGGGCTTTTCCCCGATCCCTCTGAAGCTTTGTGATGTAAAACTGCCTTGAAAACCTTCAGACAAGGTACCGTGGTTTTTTTCCAATGGTTGCCTATCTGGAACAATGCTCAAAGGGAGTTGAGGACTTGTTCAAGGCGCCAACATGGAGCTTCGAACCCACAGCTTCAGGAAGTCTCCCATTAACATGCTGGCCGTCAGAGTACTTAACCTGCATGCTATGGCTGCATCGCCCCGTGGGGGACTCTAAGAAAACTCTAGGTGATAACCCAGTCTGATTGAAATTTACGGAAATTTTTTCATAGTGGTAACCCCTTCTTTTTCTGCGGGAAGGCCTTTTTTCCTATCGGCTGTTCTGTCTAATAAAGTCGCCAACTCCGGCCCAAAAAGTAAATCCCCTGTAAAGGGAATGACACACAACTTTACCTTCGATGCTGAATCGCCCGACCAGGTCTCGAGCCATAGCGCTTGCCTGGCTGAATTAATTTAAAGCTGGCGACCTTGCTGACATTCTGACTGATTCAGCTGATGCATCAGCCATATACTTTACCGCATTTAATAGCGTAGGAAAAGATTCCAACAGATCTTTTTCTGGAGGTACCTGCTTTTACATGGCCCTTCAGTTTCTCTAACCAACATTCAAGGTTCCTAGCGACTACTGTGGAAGCCAGTGCTGGTTTCATATTAGATAAGGAGGAATCCCATGCTTTCCGCAAGAGCGAGTCTGCCCTCTTGTCCATGGCATTCAACACTCCCATGACTTCAAAGGCCAAGATTTAGTCCGCCTTGAGACCTGGGAGAAAGCTGCGTCGATTTAGGGGTTTTTTTTTTTTCAACGCAGCTTTGTTTCTGGACAGGAAATACTCTGTTTAGATCCTTCCATGCCCTGATCATTCGATCATGAACCTAAAGCTGAGCTTTTTCCTCCTGTATTTCTAGGGTGGTGTAAACCGTCTTCAATAGACTATCCACCTGCTCTAGTGAGAGCTTATAACGAGAGGCTCTAGCCTCCTCTTCCACGTCCTCCCCCTCGAAGTCCTCTGAGGGGGAGACGCTACCACTCAATTCCTCTGATTCCTCCTTCAGGCAGGAGGTAAAAGGCAGAGGATCCGGACGGGAGTCTTGGCTGTGTTTCGCCCCCTGTCTCTTAATAAGGGAACAAACTGATCCCATTGTCTCTGCTAATTCCTTTCTAACTGAAGAGAACAACTCCTTGCACTCCTATGCCGCTTATTCTTTAACAAGATCCGCAATGCAGGACCTGAAAAGAGGTTTGAGCCAGGAATCCTTTAGAATTTTTTTGCAGGAAGGCATTTCCTTCCTGACCCAACTTTGGCAGAAGCTTACTACCAGCAAAAATCATACACAGCCAAAACATGCTCCCTCCTTGCCATCTGTTGGAGAACAGTTTTAATCTCCCACAGACAGCGCAGGCTTCCATTAGGAAGGTATGCCATACACAAACCAAAGCTACCCATCTGCAAGAAAAAAGACCGCCTTGTGTCTCTCTTACCTGGGCATGACTGGGATTCAGGGCGCCTGCATCCGCCGTTCCACCGACTGCTCCAAAATCTCCATCGTCGCGCAGCGTGGAAACAAACTTTCTTTTCCCCGGCGACCCCGCGTTCGAGGGTCGAATGAAGTCCCACTCTATTGACCCGCCCCTACCTCCTGCGTTCCAGCGGCCGGAACCACTCGCCGCACGCCCTACCGGAAGTCCTGTCCCCCGGAACTAACGTCCGAACGTTGTCCGGGATCCGGAGCCGGCATTACCTGGAATAGCTTGGCATGCACGCCTCAGCACGCCCGCGGCCTACGGACACCAGGGACGGGTTTCCCCCCGCAGACCATCACCCCTATGGGCCGGCGAAGGAAGGTAGCACCGGAGCACCCCTCTCACGTCAGGGGAGGTGCTGGGCTGGTCCACAAACACAGGTAACTGCCAAGGAAAGAAATCCCTCTCCCCTCTTGGAGAGAGCACAGCCACCTCCTGGTTAACCAGCAGCGCTTCCACCATGGCGGAGGAAACACTAAGACTGATGGCATGGTGGAAGCTGCTGCTTTTTAAAGGGGCGTCGTCATGCAGTGTTTCCTGTGAAGAGGTGGAGCTACGCTCTCTCCATTGTGCTGTCCTGAAAGGCGAGAGGAGAAATATTTTCCCCACTGTATAGGGCTGCCAGTCTGGAGCCACTTTAACCAGATTATTAAAATAGGATTTCTGACTTGCAGTGAAATTGTTTTTGTGAGTTAATTAGCCCCTTCACACAGGCTTCATTATCAATCTGACTGTTGCGCTTGGCTCTGACAGCGATCACATGATCAGGAGCCCATCCCACTGGCTCCTGATCAGAAGCGGTGATAAGCCGCGTTTAAAGTACACTTTTTCTGCCGCCACATATATTAGATTATTAGATGTATTAGATGGCTGGTGAACAGATAAAATGGTTGTAAAGGCTGGAATTTTTTTACCTTAATGCATTCCCTGTATTTATATTGCCCCCTGACCCGCCTAATACCTACCTGACTTGTTTCTTGATCCAGTGCTGTTCCCATCAGAGCAGCTCTCTCTTCTCTCTCGGTTCACAGAGGCAGCAGTGGGATCCATTGGCTCCTGCTAGCGTTAATCAAATTCTGTGAGCAGAGAGCAGGGGGTGCTGCTAAGCCATGCTATCTGTGTCTGTGAGCCTGCAGGTGGACCTCCATAGGATGCGGCTTAGGGAACACCAAGAAGAGGAGGAGCCAAGAGAGCGAGAAGAGGAGGTTTGGGGCCAATCTGTGCAAAACCACTGCAAACAGCAGGTGCATATAACATTTTTTTTTTTAAATGTAAAGCTGTGTCACATTGTTGCCTACAGAAGAATTGGACACCGGCAAACAAAAAAAGTGGCAATTAGCTTGGTATAACCCCTCCAAATTCCATAATGCTTCAGTTCTATACAAAAGCAGAAGTGTAGGTGTTTTCACAAAGGGCGTGGGACCGGTGTCCCTTAAAGTGATGCTAGGGTTCTGGTTTCGGCACCGTAAGAACTAGTGGCTCTCCCACTCAGCTCCCCGCCGAGTGCCTAAAAACCTGCCTCCCATGCCTGCATGTGTTTCCAATCGGCTCAGCTATCCACACTAAAGCTTGGGGCCACCTTAATGGACCACTTCCTGGAGAAAGGTGGGTCACAAACACAGCCCACTTCCCGCCAGCTCTGGATACTAATATGGTGGGTGGTGCTGACACTGACAGGCACCCACCGCTCTGCCGCACACCACCTCTTTCCCTGCCCGAGTGAGGAGGCAGACCACAAATGCATAGCACAGACTGTGGTGGCTCTTCTCTCCCACACCATCACGGCAACAGTTGACAAGGCAGTATAAAATGGTATAGCCCAACTTAGACAAGAACTGGGTAAACACTCCAACCATTTGAATTAAGCAGAGATGAGAATCATTAATGTGGAGGATGAGATCTTTGTGCAATGCCTGAGGCTTTGGGAATCTCTGTGCCTTGTATAGTTGAACAGGCTCACCATACACCACTGGCCACCCCTCACCACGTCTGATCATTGAGATATAGCTCAACTATGCAGACAAGTCTGCTATTCTGCAAAAATATCGCCAGACTCGATCATTTACGACGCCATGACCTGGCATTATCAAACAGGTATTTTAGTGGATACAGAGGGATAATTTAAAAAGCAAAAGCACCATGCTGCTAATTGCACATTAAAGAGACAGGAGCAGCATTTTTTTTTTTTATTTGGGTTAAACGCTTTAAGGCACCTCAAGCGCCTATGAGTAGACATAGCCCTACTGCAGGAATCTCACCTTCAGTCATCAGATTTCGACAAAATGAAAAACTATCGATGGGCTCAGTCATAGGCTCTTATGCTATTGGTCGAAAAGCCAGTGTCATCATAATTTTGCATAAAAGTCTCCTTTACTAGATCAAATCTATAGAGACGGATGACCAGGGACACTTGGTCACTGTACATCTGCTTATTGCTTTCCGTGACATTAAAATCACCAATGTCTAAATCCCAAATTCCCCTACTAAGAAATTGACACACATTCTTAGCCCTCCTCTCCACCCCCATAAATTTGCAACATTTCTACACTCATGTCTGTGATCCTAATGACTGGCCTTGTGCACAAGCCTTTATAAAATAGACCCAGCTCCCTAGTATTACTCCTTCCCAACTAGCGACCCTGAACACCCCCATATCGGCAGGGGAACTCCTAACAGCGATTCAACACTTACCCAGCAATAAGGCACCCCAGCCCTGATGGTTTTTCTGGGGAATTCTTTAAATCGTTTAAAGACACTTTGCAGACAACCCTGTTAGAGGGCTATAATGGGATATGGCCAGGTGGGTCTTATTTACCCATGGGAAATCAGGCCTATATTAAAACTTCTAACCAAAAAGGGCAAAGTTCTTCTGAAGCCTGGGTCCTATCAACCTATATCACTACAAACCTAGACGTCAAAATCCTCTCCAAAACCATAGCTTCCCGCTTGGCGGATATGAAACAGGACAGGAAAGGTCCTGCCTTTGACAAACAGGATTAGTCAAAAGCAGGACCTCCTAGATAAACATCTGTAAGGTGCACATGGCCCTGGAATGTACTAAAGCCAACCTGGCGGACAATTATGCAATCATCACAATGGACGCGGAGAAAGCCTTTGACAATGTCAGCTTCAACTGGCTTTCATTGGTTCTAGACAAGATGGCTTTCTCAGGCCCTTTCCTCCATCTTGTCAATAGTATGTATGCTTCTCCAGTGCCAGCGGATCTTCTATCCAACATCATCAGATGTTTCAAAAGGTACTAGACAGGGGTGCCCCCTATCACCCCTTCTATTTAACCTTGCTTTGAAATGTCTGTCCTGTTACCTTTCCGGGGTGGCTCTCTTGTACGGCATTCATATCGGAAAGTGCCAGATACGCACTGCACTTTATGCTGATGTTCTCATCCTTATGGCTGACCCTTCATCTGATATGAATACTATAGCTACTTTTCATGATTTTCGTAAATGTTCAGGCTTCCGCAAAGATTACAATTAGAGCTAAATATTGCACTATAGCCAAGCAGAGTATTCCCTATCTAGGAATCAAGATAGGGAAACTACCCTCCTCTATTTGTTACCTTAACTTTCTGCCTATCATACAAAGAATTGTGCATGAATTAGAGACCTGGATTGATTTACCCATCTCACTTCTGGGGAGATGTAATTTATTCAAAATGGTGAGCTTTGCACGTCTGCTGTACCCACTCTAAGCAATCACTCTTCTTTTCAAGCAAAAACATGTCACTTGAATAAAGCACTCATCTCTTTCTTGTGGCACAATAGACAACCTTGAATAGCTTTAGACAAGCTCTATCTATCTAGAAATGAAGGGGGCACAAATCTGCCTAACATTAGGGTGTACAATCTGGCATGCCTTCTCCGCTTTGGGCTAGACTGGACCTCCTCCTACTCCGGCTACTCCAATTGGATCCTTGAATCAGAAATTACATTTCCCTATTCTCTGGTGGCGTTGTTGCTCAGCAAACAGAAGCAACTTCACTCTGCACTTCAACATAATTACTACTCAGGGACTCAGAGAGGTCCGCAAAAAACATTCACCTTTTATTTCACAATATCTTTCCATGCAGAAAAACCCAATGTTCCCTTCCGGAATGCAACATGCGGTCTTTTCTGTATGGGAGACCAAAGGGCTGACCACAATCTCTCAACTCTTCGACCTGGACTCAGGCAACCCTCAAGCCTTCAAAGAAGTCACAGACAAGATCACCCTTTCATCACACCATATTTTCCATTTCTGGCAATGCCTCAGCTATGCCAAATCACGCGGTCAAGATAAAGCTAAGAGATGTCAGCCTTCCTTGATTGACCAAACTTATTGACGTGCAACAATACTCTATCTCAAACACAAACTACCTCATTTTCACCGCACAAAACCGTTTAGCGTGTATTCAGCAGTGAACTGGGCAAGGATTTTTCATCTGGGTCTCTCACAGAAAAACTGTTAAGCAGGTACAATAGAACCATGCATTTGACCACCAAAGAAACAAAGCAGGAATCTCAATTTAAGCTAATTCACAGAGCCTTTGTACCTTCCAAACCCAGCATACAGGCTGCTCTCTGCCCTTTATGAGGAGCACCTAGACCAACGTTGGCCCACCACCTTTGGTCGTGCTGCCATATAACAACTTTCTGGAACCAAGTGGTCAACCTAATCTTGGGAGTAACTCAGCGCCGTATCCCCAAGGACCCCCTATTGCTACTCTAAGTATGAAAGCCCAATACTTTCAGAAACATTTCATAAGTGACTGACCTGGGATAGCAACTATTCTCAATTCTACATTCACCTCAGTCTATTTCCGTACTCAATCAACCTGCAAACTACTATACGTAAAATGTGCTGGTATGGCCTTAATCTAGTCACTGAAAGTTTTTTTTTTAATGATGTTTCATGCTTGTCCACGCCATTTCAGAGAGTTCAACATTGCTTGCAATACATGTTACATAGTGCCAAGCAAGCCGGAATGAGAGCAATAATTCTAAATACAATATTCAGAGTTAACTTTAAACAAATGACCTGTAGTGTCTTTTAAAGCGATAGTCTATGGAAAATATAGGGTACCAAAGTTTTTGGGAGTGCACAAATTTATAGCTTGATAAGTTGGGTATCTATTAACTTGGCACATGCTTATCTTTTATATTTTAACTAAAAAATGGGTAATATATAGCATTTTTGTTCCCTAAAATTACCTGTAATGTATTTTTCACTGAAATTCTGTGCTTGATAAACCATTGAGAAAATATCACATGACAAAATTTGAACTACCACCATTTTATTCTTCAAGGTCTCTGTTGGTTTTAAGCAAACATATCACAGGTGAGGATAGTTACCTTTAATAGCCATTCAAACCACTTTGTGTCAACTTGTGTGCATGTTATCAGGCCAAAATTACCAGGCTATGTAAACTTTTGATTAGGGTCATTTGGGTAGTTTCTGTTGTCATTATGATTTAAAAAGAGTAAACACAATTGATTACAAATGGCTTCAGCCAAACACTAACCATGAGTGAAAGAAAGGTTTTTGTGTTATCATTCATATTCTCTGAAAAATGGCCAAGAAATCAATTTCTGCCAGAGTATGCAAATTTATGAGCACAACTGTATATGTTACTATTAAGGTATATTTCTGTCACAAATAGCAGCCTCTTGTGTTACACATTCCCCCTTTGAAACTTTGAAGTGATCTCTACCAATATCCTTGGACCATACATTCATAGCCTGGCAGATGGGCAGGTTGCAGAGCATGGACTGCCAAAGAAAAAAGTCTTACAGAGGGTTTCCAGTCTCTTATCCACAGGGTCCCTTAACACTGGAATGTACTCAATAGCAAGCATCAAAGTCTTGTTAAGCCAAGAAATTGCTGTCTTCATGCTGGAACAGACCACCTGCCACATTTGTATGTCATTGGTTTTGGGGAGGGGGGGTCTGGGGAGCACCTAGTTTTAACAGGTACCCGCTCCTGCACGGACAGCCTAGGACAGTGGCAGTGAACCTCAGCACCCCAGATGTTTTGGAACTACATTTTTCATTATGCTCATGCACTCCGCGGTATAGTTGAGCATCATGGGAAACATAGTTCCAAAACATCTGAGGTGCCAAGTTTCACCATCACTGGCCTAGGACATGTCACAGGTCCCAGAAGACTACTGGACCATTCAGGAGTCGCAACATGACTCGGACATGTGCAGGGGCAACCAGCTGTGAAGCCGCAAGCTGTCACAGCAGGGTGCCCACAGCTGAAATGCAAGCGCTGGGGAGAGAAGAGGCAGAGAAGAGGGAGAGATGCGATGGCTCAGGTGAGCACATCGTTGGATCATGGGACAAGTGAGTGTGTGTTTATTAAAAGTCAGCAGCTACACTTTTTGTAGCTGCTGACTTTTAACACAGAAATGACTGGAGCTCCTCTTTAACCACTTGCTTACTGGGCACTTAAACCCTCCTCTTGCCCAGACCAATTTTTGGCTTTCGGTGCTGTCACATTTTGAATGAGAATTGCGCGGTCGTGCAATGTTGTACCCAAACTAAATTCATAACATTTTTTTCCCCACAAATAGAGCTTTCTTTTGGTGATATTTGATCCCCTCTGTGTCATTTCTGATATATTCCGATATAAACAAAGAGCGACAATTTAAAAAAAAAAAAAAAAAAAAAAAAAAAGAAAACAATGTTTTTTTACTTTTTGCTAAAATACAAATTCAAAAAAAATAATAATAATAAAAAAATATTCATCAGTTTTAGCCGATATATATTCTTCTACATATTTTTGGTAAAAAAAAAAAAAAATCGCAATCGGCGTTTATTGATTGGTTTGCGCAAAAGTTATTGCGTCTACAAACTACGGGAATTGCTTTATGGCATTTTTATTATTTATTTATTACTAGTAATGTCGGCGATCTGCGATTTTTATGAGGACTGCAATATTTTGGCGGACATGTCAGACATCTTTGACACTTTTTTTGGGACCAAAGAAATTTAAATGTCCACTGATTACTGTATAAATGTCATTTTCAGGGAAGGGGTTAACCTGCAGGGGGCAGTGAAGGGGTTAAGTGTGTTCCCTGGGTGTGTTTTAACTGTGTGGGGGGTGGGGCTGGCTGGGATAGAACAGATCTAACTGATCCCAGTGACAGGGATCGGTCATGTCCCCTGTCACAGAACGAAGAACCGCCATGTTTACATCAGCGGTTCCCCGTTCTGCAGCTCTGACAGGGGATTGCAGGTCTCGGGCGGACATCGAGTCTGCACGACCCGCGGGCACGGCCATGCACGCCGCCGCCTGTGAGTGCGCACCAGGAGCGCACACAAGGGCTGGACGTCCATGGGCATCCACCCGGAAATTCAGATCCGTGCTGGAGCCGTACTTTGGCTATAGCGTGGATCTGAAGGGGTTAATGAATGCCTACTGAATGGGGTATTGCGGAGCACAAATTCTTAGGAAGAGTACATATCTGGTGAGAATTAGGCAAGTCACTGTAAAAAGGGTTGCAGTAATGAATGTACCAGGTTGGGGACTCTCAAGGGAACCCACATTTCTAACCATAGAAAAGAGGACAGAGGCTGATCCAGGTCAATACACGTGCCCACTGCATAAATAAGGGCCAAAATGTTATCCGTAAAGTGGCTGCTAAACCCAAATCCCCAAAACAACACTCGTTTGCACAATTTAGTATACAATACTGCTATAACCTAAATCACATTGTGTGTAGCTCTGTAAAATTCATCCACATTCATTCATCCCCGATCTGTGGGTATAGCATAGTACTGGCACTTTGGGGCACAGATGTGATGTCACACTGTTCTCTCTCTCACAAATCTCCAATTACCATGATATACAACATCTAACAAACATTCCACCACAACAAACAATCCAATGGTCACAAAACAGAAACCAAACCACATTGCTGGAAACTGCAGCACACACTCCAGGTCCGATTAGGCCTTATGCACACTGCTGCTGGTAAACGAACGTTTGGGAGCAGTTGGGCGTTTTTTCAGCTGCCCATGAACTCTCCTCTATGTTATCAGTACATGTTCACAGGGTCGTTTCTAGGCAGTTAAGTTCAGAAGCTGTTTTTGGAACCCAAAAAAATGCATTCAGACCGAAGTTCAGAGGCATTTGAAATGCCAAATGCCTGTAACAGCTTGTAAACGCTGCTAAAGGAGGTAACACATGTTTAGCAGGGTTTCTCTTACAGGCGTTTTCATTTAAAAAAAAAAAAAAAACGCAGCAAACCGACCCTAAATGCAGTATGTAAAATGCGGACAAATGGCTGTTTTTAAGTGTCAGCTTCTAGCTGTCAAAAAATTGTTCAGGGGAGGCTAAAGTGTCCTGTGTACATGAAGCCTTACACAGATACAGTGCTGCAGAGACACACTTCCTTTTACACAGCTCAACTGGAAGGCCTGTACATGCCTCCTCTCTGCACAGCCCATGCCACTTAAAACAAAAAGGGAGGGCCAACCCCATATCTTTGAGTGTCAGCTTTATTCTCCTCAGAACACCAGGGAGGATTACTACTGATGGGGAGTACAGAAAGATACTAAACCAAGCACAAATGCTTTTTACTGGTGATCTTTCTTTGATGTCTCGGTTTTTCATTTTTCAGGTTTACAAGCAACCACTGTAAGCCTAGGAGTTATGTGAGCTGAACTAGACAATCTATATGAGCACAAATTACTTCAAAAATGACAGGTTACAACCCCCCTCCTCCTAAGCTGAGTATGTCAAAGCAGCCACAGTTGAAGGCAAATCAGAGACAGACTCTGAAGGAGAGTGCGTGAGAACTACAAGCCGTCTGCTCCGGTGGAAAAATGGGACTTGTAGTTTCTCCATTCACAGATTTATGTGAATAGATGCTACAATTTTAAAATGTGACAGCAGCTGCAGGGAAAAGAACCCTCGCCCACTGTCACAAGGGAAGTGGTTAAAGGGAGAAGGTGGCAGGAGCTGGAACATGTTAAGTGTTATACCACAGATACAGGTATAACATGTACCATATTCTAAAAGAAGAACTTTCTTTTTTAGCTCTGTGTAAACAAAGGAAAAGGCAGAGCTCATGTTCATGTTTTGTCTTTGTCCCAACAATATCCCACATTAACATACAATGCAGGAGGATGGTTTCAAAATCTTTAACCTTTTGTTGGTGTTCAAATCTAGTTTACAGCTGATATGGAAGGACTGTGAACACAGTACAGACAGGGTTAATTATGTTAAACACTACTCCACAGCCTGCTCCTTAACATTACAAAGCATAGAAAGCCTGTAAAGGAATACATTTTTTTAAGTTATGCAATGTGGTGGACCGGGTTGATAAATTAATGGGAGGGGCTGGGCATGACCCAGCTGTCTTGGTCCATGCTGGAACCAATGACAGATTATATGGAAGGTGGAGGCTTCTTAAGAACCAATTTAAAGAATTAGGTTGCAAGTTGAAGGGAAGGACCTCCAAGGCAATATTCTCTGAAATATTGCGTGTGCCATGCGCAACACAGGAACGGCAGGGGGAGATTAGAGCCCTGAATGCATGGCTAAAGACCTGGTGTAAGGAGGAGGGCTTTGGGTTTTAGAGCACTGGACTGACTTTTAATTGGGGTGCAACCTATATGCTAAAGATGGTTTGCACCTACATGGAAGGGGGTGTGTTGTGCTGGGGGAGAGGCGTATGGGAAGGCTGGAGGAGTATTTAAACTAGGATAGGGGGGGGGGGGGTTGAATTAGATTATAAAGGGGTAGACAGGTAAGACCGGGGTCAGCCCCTATTTGGAAGGGGAAATGGTAATGTTTGTACTAAAATTACAGATATGCAACAGATATGTGCAAAATGTGACAGTGAATTAAAGTGTCTGTTCACCAATGCCAGGAATCTGCCAAGCAAAATGGGTGAGTTGGAAGCTCTGGTGCATGAGGAGAACTAGGATTTGATTGGTATAGCTCAATCTTGGCTTCGTTCTTCACATGACTGGGCTATTAACATTCCAGGCTATGCTCTCTTTCGGAAAGACAGGGTAAAACGGAAGGGTGGTGGTGTCTGTCTTTATGTGAGAAGTGATCTCAAAGCATGTGTGAATGAGGACCTAGTTGGAGAGTGTGAGGAGTCTGAAGCATTATGGGTAGATCTGTACATGGGTGTGCACGCTACAAAGGTTATCATTGGAGTTTGTTATAGACCTCCCAGTGTTAAGGAGGAGGTGGAGACTCTGCTCCTTGCACAGATGAAAAGAGCTGCAAGGGCTGAGAGAGTGATAATAATGGGAGATTTTAACTACCCGGAAATTAATTGGAGTAAGGGCACTGCTGGGACAGTTAAAAGGACAAAAAATTATAAACCAATTACAGGACAATTTTATGGTCCAGTTTATTGAGGCCCCAACTAGGAATGACGCTTTGCCTGGATCTGGTAATCTCAAACCATGCAGTGCTTATTACCAATATTCATATAAAAGAACATCTGGGTAACAGTGACCATAACATGATTTCATTTAATGTAAGCTGCAAGCAAAAAACACATACGGGAAAGATAAAAACACTTAATTTTAAGAGAGCAAATTTTACAAGGATGAGGGCTGCTCTCCAGGACTTAGACTGGGAGAGAATATTGGCATTGATGAACACAGAACATAAATGGGAATTTTTCAAAAAAACTGTGTGCAAACTCACTGTAAAGTATATTCCCACAGGCAATACGTTTAAAAGGCTAAAAATAAAACCTTTGTGGCTCACGGCCAAAGTTAAAAAGTTATAAATAATAAGAAAAGAGCATTTAAAAAATATAAAAATGAGGCAACACTATCATATTTTAAATGTTACAAAGAATATAACAGAACATGTAAAAAGGAAATCATCAGACTGTACAAAATAGCATGCCTGCTCAGATTTAGTCTGGACTGGATAACTAAATCCTCATGTCACTTAAACTTCCAAATAGAATCGAACATGGTCCACGCCTACTCCTTGGCAGCTCTAATCCACTCTAGATGGAAATCTACACCACCGGACATCCAACACAACCTTTTGATCAGGGACATGGCAATTGCCTGGAGGGAACACAGGAAACTCCTTAAACTCCCCCCTTACATGTCTAGATTCCTTCCAATCAGGGGCAAACCAAGCTTTCCACCAGGAGATGCCTACAAAGTCTTTAGATACTGGGAAACCAAAGGTCTGGCAAACTTTTCCTCTTTACAAGATGAGGCTACTGGCTCCCCTCGGGACTTCTACAACATTGCTACACAATATTCCCTATCAAAAAATCATATTTTTCATTTTTGGCAATGCACCAGCTTTGTACAATCACCTGCATGGAGAAAACTAAGAGATTCCGAGACAGCATTGTAGACACCCTCATCCATAGCAATTCTTACAAGATTTCAGATATCTACAAGCCATTGCGATCGTCGACCTCCTCTACTCTGGAATCCTCATCAGTGGCCAACTGGAACAGGGACTTCCCAGGCCCAGACTTGGTAGACAAAATTTTAAAAGGGTACCACACCACTCTGAAGCTTACCCCAAATGAAGATTATGCATCGGGCACTCATCCCTTTCCTGTCAAGCAAGTCAAATCCTCAAGCTGCATACTGCCCTCTCTGCCAGCAACACAGACCTTCTCACACATCGCCTTTGGAAATGTACCTATATCGACACTTTCTGGGAATGCACCCTGGCGTTTATCCATACTGTTACGGGCATCTCCCTACCAAAAGACCCCCTACTCCTCCTCTTCAGCTACTGGGACTCGACGCAACACCCTCTCCACCCAGAGACCACAACCTGGTTTCTCACCTCCCTCCTTATAGCCAGTAGAGCCATACTGAAAAACTGTCTCTCTCCCTCTGCCCCCTAGGTAAACCAGGTCAAAAAAGACCTGATCGCACTATACACCAAGGAAAAAGTCCTAACAGACTTTAATCTCACTAAGGCTGCCAGTCTTTTCCACCACAAGCAGAGCTAAATGCACTGTCTAATTGGGCGACTATGTGGCAAATGAGGTTTAATATTGATAAATGTAAAGTTATGCATTTGGGGGCTAAGCATATGCATGCATCGTACATACTGGGGGTCACAACTGGGGGAATCCACAGTGGAGAAGGATCTGGTGGTTTTGGTAGATCATAAGCTTAATAATGGCATGCATTGCCAGCTGCAGTTTCCAAAGCAAGCAAAATCCTTTCTTGTATTAAGAGTTATGGACTCCAGAGATCGAGACATCATTTTGCCCCTGTACAAATCATTAGTGAGAACTCATCTGGAATATGCAGTTCAGTTTTGGGCATCAGTTCTCAAAAAGGATATCATGGAACTGGAGAAAGTGCAGAGAAGGGCAGCCAAACGAATAAGGGGCATGGAGGAGCTCAGCTATGAGGAAAGATTAGAGGAACATAATTTATTCTCTCTTGAGAAGAGGAGATTAAGGGGGGATATGATCAACATGTACAAATACATAAGTGGTCCATATAGTGAACTTGGTGTTGAGTTATTTACTTTAAGGTCACCACAAAGGACAAGGGGGCACTTTTAGATGTCTAGAGGGAAAAAAAAATTCTTCTCCAAATACGGAAAGGTTTCTTCACAGTTAGAACTGTGGAATAGACTGGCTCCAGAGGTGGTTTTGGCCAGCACGATAGATTGCTTTAACAAAGGCCTGGATTCTTTCCTTAATGTAAATAATATAACTGGGTGCCAACATTTTTAAGTAACGTTGATCCAGGGTGAATATGATTGCCTCTCAGGGGATAAGAAATGCATTTTTTCCTCCGCTATAGCAAATTGGATCATGCTTTGCTGGGGTTTCCTCCTCTGGATCAACTGCGGGTGAAGGATTGTATATGGGATTGTATGGTTATATATGATTTTTCCATATTTTTTTTTGGTTGCACTAGATGGACTTGTGCCTTTTTTCAAACTAACTATTTCATTAGAAACATGTAACAAATATAATGTAGGTATTATCCCAATTTATTTGCAAAAGTAAAAATACACTTTAACATATGAAATGGTTTCCATCAAGAAATGGTCGCAGAAAAGTCACATAATCCATATGGTGACCAGATCCTGAAAGGAAGCACTGCCCCTTCAAGTAGAACCTGATATCCCTAGCCACATTCAAGTAGTACCGAGGAATCTCCTGTCAGAACACAATAGCTGCTGGGTTGAAAAAAAAGAAAAACTGATAGCATGTAGCAGGCTTTAAGTAAGGAGGAGAATGTTGATCTCAAACACAACTTATCCTAGTGAAGGAAGAAGAAGGGGGCATTTCAGGATAAGACAACCAGCTCCAAGACCCTTCTGATAGAGGCAATGGCCACCAAAACTGCTAGCTTTGGAGAAAAGCCAACAAGAGATCATCTCCAATAGGCTCAAATTGAATTGTGTACAAAACTAATAGAACCACATTAAGATTCTATAGCATCAAAGGGTGTTCAACGGGGGTCGCCCCCTGGACATAATTTCGTACCAGAGAATGAAATTCCAGTGACCTTTGAATTAGAGCATGCATGGTTGATACCCGTCATTTCATGGTTCTCAACTGGTGAACTGCACTCTTACCATGTGGCCTCCCTGAACAGGTAAGCAGAGTCTAACAGATAATCCCTAAAGTTCCAGCACATTGATCTGAACCCTTAATTCCTCCTGGGACCAATGGTCCTGACCTGAGAAAGAATCCAAGACTCCACCTCAACTGGAGAGACTCACATCTATTATTACAACCTTTCCTGCACTGGAAGGAATGATGTGAGCCACCATAATATGCCTGAGGACCAAGACAAACTTTTATGTCCAGGAAAAAGCAGCACTTCCACTTGCAAGGGGTTTCCCTCTGAAGTGACCCTTATGTTATGTTTTACAAAAACAAACAGCTTTGAACGAAGCCTATATGAGCACAATGCTCTCAAATGGCAATGAACAAATTATCTGCATTGAGTCCAAATTTGCCTGACCTGAGATTGCAATTTTACAGAAGCTGTAAAGAGGTTACAAAATAAGTTTCAGGTAAAATAGGGATTCTCGTTGCACCCAGGAGGACCTTTATAGTCATTTATAAAGAGGCTGGATTATGAAAATTAAATAAGGTGGTAAAGGAAGCTTATGATGGATTCTCAAGGGAACATTCAGAAAAGGGATATGAACAATATTTGGAGTCTACAAGAAAGCTAGAGCAGTATCTGATAATACAGTATGATCATAAGTCCATTGAAAATCTTGCAAGAAAGTCCAGATTTGGAAACCTTCTTTCTAGGTTGGTGAAAAGTAAACAATGAAAAACAAATATTTTCAAAGTTATAAAAAAAAAAATAATAAAAAAAAAAAACAGGGCCAGATAGGAGAAAAAGGAGTCCTGTAATTCTGTGCAAACCTTTATGAAGGCAATCTTGCTGATAATTTAAATAAAAAAATAGTTCTAAAATTATGATGGCTATTAATGCAAATCAGTATAATTTAACAGGAATTCTGATCCATGAAAACAAAAAAAAAGGAATATGACAACAGTTGGCATTAACAGATTATTGCTCTAGTGAAAAAAAAATGTAGAATTAAGTGCAAGGTCAGAAACAAATAAACCAGTCTTCTCAGCAGTACCTAGTCTTAAGGACAATTTAATATGACTAAACGT
>BLSH010347680.1:956443-978054 GCA_018402905.1 Glandirana rugosa
AAAAGTGACACAGACTAAACAGATGTGTGAAGAACATGTTCTGTTTGCAGAACAGATGTGCAGTTATTCACAGTTTCATTTAAAGTGACACACAGACTTTAAATAAGTTTGCAGAACAGATGTGCACTTATTCCCGGTTTCATTTAAAGTGACACACACATTTTGCAGAACAGTGATATGGGTTCTCCCGGCTTATTTATACTTTTTTGACACAGTTTGAAGATGATTTTAGAACATTTCTATGGCCTCTACCATTAATTAATACTTTTCAGACCCATTTTGAAGATGATCTCCATTTTTGCATATTTTATGTTTTTATTTTTTTTTTAAATATTTAAAGTTATTTCCCTGTCCCCATTTCTTTGTAGGGCACTTGTCCCACCCTTACCCCCATTTCCTTCCTTTTGCAGACCTCTAGGACCTTCCAGGACTATTTTACTGCCTAAAAGTCCGTGTCCCCATTGATTTCAATGGGGTTCGGGGTCCGGGACAAAGTTCGGGTTCTGTCCGGACCCGAACCCGGACTTTGTCCCGAAGTTCGGTCGAACCAGCAGAACCCGGACTTCTAGAAGTTCGCTCATCTCTAATAATAACCACTTATAAATACATAAGTGGTCCATATGGTGACCTTGGTGTAGAGTTATTATCAGGTCATTATAGAGGACAAGGGGGCACTCTGGAGGAAAAGAGTATTAACCTCCATATATAAAAAAAAAACATACATAGTCATTGTAAGGGCTAGTTTACACTTGCTTCAAGACAAGGGTTCAGACACACTTTATTAAAGCTCTCCGAAAGCCAGTCAAAGCCCCTGTCACTTCAAAGCCTCCATAGAAGTCTATGACAAAGCTCTCTTGAAGCACAACTGGAACACCATCCAAGAATCATCGAAGCACCACCGAAGTATCAAAAACACATCAAAAAAGCATGCTGAAGCAGTAGGAGCTTTAATGTATGTTGAAGCTGAAGCAAGTGTAAATGAGCCCAAAGAGCTGTAAAGATGTGAAATAGACTCTCTCAAGAATTAGTTCTGGCCGGCTCAGTAGATTGTTTTAAAAAAGAGCTAGATGCATTCCTAAATGCAAAAAAAATATAACTGGATATTAACATTTATACTTAAAGGGGTTAGAAGGTTTTTTATCTTAATGTATCCTATGCATCAAGATAAAAAAGCCTTCTGTGTGCAGCAGCCCACTAATACTTACCTTAGCCCCAACTCTGTCCAGCGATGCGCACGAGTGTCTCGGCTGTTCGAGACTCTCCCTCCTGATTGGCCGAGACACAGCAGCTGCGCCACTGGCTCCCACAGCTGTCAATCAAAGTCAGTCAGCCAGCCAATCAGCAGAGAGAGGGGGCCGGGCTGCAGCTCTGTGTCTGAATGGACACAGGGAGCTGTGACTTGGCTCGGGTGCCCCCATACCAAGCTGCTTGCTGTGGGGGCATTCAACAGGAGGGAGGGGCCAGGAACACAGAAGAGGAACCCAAGAAGAGGAGGATCTGGGCTGCTCTGTGCAAATCCACTGCAACAGAGCAGGTCATTATAACATGTTTGTTATTTTTATAAAAAAAAAAAACAAGACTTTACAAGTACTTTAATAACAGCAGGGATAGTCCCGGGAATATCGAATTGCCTCCTGGGGGATCAGGAAGGATTTTTCCCCAATGTTGGAGCAAATTGGATCATACTTAATAGTTTTTTTTTTTAGCATTTCTCTGGGATAAACTGTGGGTACAGGATTGTGAATATGGAGTTTTTCTGTTTATTTATTTTTTTAATGGTTGCCCCAGTATATAATAACAAGTAACATGAATGCCATGTATATGGATGCTGCCCATGAAGACCATATTCTGGGTGTGAACCTGCAATTTCAGCATTGCAGATCAAGGCCATCAATTACAACTATCCAGCCACCTCTCACATTACTGGAGAATAACACAACAGAATATTTACAAAATGGTAGAAAGTCAGAGCTGTAATGTAAACACACAAAACCTAGTTACACCAGCATGATATGAATGAGGCCTGGGGAAAAGGGGGTTTGTGTAGGCAAATACAAACCTTTATACCCTACAATGCTACAGTAAAATAAGTATTGAACACCATTTTTCTAGGTAAATATATTTCTAAAAGGTGCTACTGACATGAAATTTTTACTACATGTCGATAACAACCCATACAATCCATCCATACAAATAAACCAAATTAAATAAGTTGAGGAATTATGTTGTGTGTAACATAACCAGTTCCACACTGCCTACCATCTATTTACGGCGGCAGTGTGGACGCTGGGCGCGAATCGCTGTAAAAAAGGGATTTTATTAAAACTCACCGTAAAATCCTTTTCTCCGAGTTCACTGACAGACGCAGCCCTCTGACATGTGGGGTTATATGCACATCCTACTAGGAGTTAACTAGGCAAAAAGAAAGCAAGCTGGCCCCTCCCAGGGGGTCATCCTCTCTCTCCCACATAACCCCCCTGCTCTGCTTAGCATATCAGTTTGTAACAAGCCGTACAAACACAACGCAGAGGGGCGGGCGCTGTGTCTGTCAGTGAACTCAGAGAAAAGGATTTTACAGTAAGTTTTAATAAAATCCATTTTCTCTTATGTTCACTGACAGACGCAGCCCTCTTTGACATGTGGGGATGTCCCAAAGCTGTGTCAGAAAAGAGGGGTGGGTAAACGACAACAACTGTACCCAACAGAAACGCCTGTAAAACTTTACGGCCAAAAGCAGCATCCGAAGATGCGGACACATCAACTTTAGAAAACTTAGTAAACGTGTGCACCGTGGCCCAACTGGCCGCCTTGCACACCTGTGACACGGAGGCCTGGTGTCTGAAAACCCAGGAAGTGCTAACAGCCCTGGTGGAATGAGCCGTGACTGGAAAAGGGGGTACCTTGCCCCGAACAGAATACGCATGAGTCACGGTCTATCTGATCCAACGGGAAACAGTGGCCGATGAGGCCGCCAATCCTTTGCGCGGACCGTCCGTCAGTACAAAACGCGTAAGACTTCCGAAAGGAGTCTGTAGCCGCCAAATACACCCGCAAAGCCCTCACGACATCCAATGAATGTAACTCAAATTCCTTAGGATGTGAAGGATGTGGACACAATGAAGGAAGAACAATATCTTCATTTATATGAAAAGAGACCACCTTCGGTAGAAACAAACAAGGCATCAGCCTTCCGAAAAGGAACTGTAGCCGTCAAATACACCCGTAATGCCCTTACGATCTTCAAGGAATGCAGAGCAATCTCCATGCCGAGCGACGGGTGTGGGCACAATGAAGGTATAACAATGTCCTCATTATGAGAAAAAAGAGAAAACCACTCTTTTTGCAGAAAAGAAGAAGGGCGCAGCACCACCTTATCCTATAAAGAACCATGTAGGGAGACCTACAAAACAACACTGCCAATTCAGACAACCGCCCAGCTGATGCAATGGCCACTAAAAGGACCGCCCTTCGTGACAGCAATTGTAAGGAAATATCCCTGATCTGCCCATATGGCGATTATACAGTACGGATAGTACTAACTTTAAAACCCACGGTGCCAACGGCAACCGAACCTGAGGAGCCACATGACGTACACCGTGTACATGTACAGATCACTAACGGACGCTGAAAAGAATCGCCAGAGCCTAAATCTGGCCTTTGAGCGTCTCAAAGCCAACTTGTTATCCAGGCCTTGCTGTAAGAAAACCAGCACCCGAGCCATGGAAAAAAAGAGCGGGGGTTCCAACAGTCCGCCTCACACCAGGCAAAGTAAGCCTTCCAGGTGCAATGACATATTATGCGCGAAATGCACTTACGCGCTCTAAGCATGGTAGGGATCGCGGAGTCAGAGACCCCCCTATCCCTCAACACCTGTGACTCAATAGCCAAGCCGCCAAAGCCAGCGACGGCAAAGCAGGGTGCAGGATGGGTCCCCGAGAGAGCAGATCTTAGCAAAGCGGAAGTCACCAGGGAAACGTCCGTCACCATCCGCACCACGTCGGTGCACCAAGGGCGCCGAGGCCAATCCAAAGCCACCAGGATTGTCGGGATTCCCTCCACTTCTATCCTGCACAGGAGCCCGCGGTAGAAGCTTGCAAAAAAACTTAAAGCAGCCTGTACTGAAAACAAGGCGCTACCAGAACGTCCGTGGCACCGCCAACATAATCCTGCACATGAAGGTCTGCACCTTGTGATTGAACCTGGGCGCCAGCAGGACCACGTCTGGCATGCTCCACCTGTGGCAGATCTGGCAGCACACCTCTGCATGCAGATACCATTCCCCCTGATCCAGAGTCTGGCGACTCAAAAAAATCCGCTTGCCAGTTTTCTATGCCCGGAATGTAGATGGTGGAGATTGCCGGTACGTGAGATTCTGCCCACCCTAGAGTGTGGCCCGCTTCCACAGCTGCTGCCGAGCTCCATGTTCTGCCCTGATCAGACACGTACGCCACTACTGTAGCGATGTCCGACTGAACCTGAACCGGGAGGCCACGCAGCCTTGTCGCCCAGTGGGAGAAACAGAGCCTGATTGCCCTCAGCTCCAACACATTTATAGGAAGGCAATATTCCTGCACCGACCAACGACCCTGAGCAGACAGCTGTGCCAGGACTCCTACCCGGCCCGATGGGCTGGCATCCCTCGCGACTATCGATCAAGGCAGGGGGAGAAAGACTTCCCCAACGTCAAGGCCAGGACCCAAAACCACCAGGACAACGACCCCTTTGTCTGGTGTCCAATTTAATCAGTTTGCCGAGACCATGAGCCCCGCATACAGAAACGTAAGGAGGACCACCGACGTGACAGCAGGACTCACACTGCTGCTTGTAGCGTCGGTAACTTGGCTGGAGGAAGGAACACCTTTGCCTGCTCCGTGTCCATAATTAGACCCAGATATTCCAGTCGACAAGACCGAGTCAATCCTGACTTCCGCAGGCTGATCAGCCAGCCAAAATCTCTCATCGAGGTCATGGTGATAACAACATTGTCCTCCAGAGCCGAAGCTGACTCCGCTCGCAGGAGCCAATAGTCGGAGTATGCCTCCACGGTAATGCCTCACAGCCTCAACAGAGCCAGCACCGGAGCCAATAGCTTGGCGAAGACCCGAGTGACCGAGGCCAGGCCGAAGGGGAGCGCCACAAATTGATAATGTAGATCCCCTACCACAAAGCGCAGGAAGCGCTGGTGCCGAAGACCAATGAGACATGCAGATAATCGTCCCTGATGTCCAGAGACGCCAGGAAGTACCCTAGGTGAAGGACGGCCACGCGTACAGACTCCATCCTGAATTCTTGCGCTTTCACCAAGTGATTGAGCGCCTTCAGGTCCAGAACTGGCCTGACCCCACCTTAGTTGTTGGGTTCCACAAAAAGGGTTTGAATAAAAACCGCGGCAGACCTCTCCAATGGAGGGACCGGCACAAGTACCCCCTGTTCGGACAGCGACCCCGGAGGGGCCTCAAGTTCAATAGGAAGAACCTGTCTGGGGGTAGAGTGTTAAACTCTAACCTGTACCAGGGGGACACCACTTCTCGACCCACCGGTCTGAAATGTGATAGGTCCATCAGTCTGCTAAACTCAGCAGTCGGCCCCCCACCCGAAAGTCAGGCGGGGGCAACCCCTATGCGGAGAACTTGTCCTCCATCTGTTCGGGCATGCATTGCCAGGGCCGCTTACCGACCCCCAAGGCAGCCTTGCCGGGGCCTGAGCCCTTGCCCGTTGTAACGGGTGTACGAAAAACCGCCTCTGGCCCGAAGAGGAAGGACCATGCTTACGGTGGTACTCTCGCCATTGTGGTGCTGGAAGAAAAACGTACTCTTCCCCCCGGTGAAATCCTTACTGATGTCATCCAGTTGCGCCCCAAGCGCCTACCTCCCTAAAAGGGTAGGTCCGTGAGCCCCTTATGGACGCGTGGTAACCCAACCAACAGCGTAACCACAGCAACCGTCTCACAATGGCTGCAAAAAAATCAGACCTCTTCGACAGCAGGTCTTAGGCTACGCCACACAGGTATCGTAGACCCTGTATCAGGTGTACAACCCACTGCAAAGCCTCCGGGGAGTACCTGAAGTCCAGTCCAGAGTGCAACTCAGTCGCACGATCTGTAAGCGACTGCGCCACCATGGCCGACGCCAATTCCGATCTCGTGGCCATCCCCGCTAACAAGAACATGTCTTGAGCATCGCCTCCGTCCGCTATTGGTCGGATCCTTAACGGATGGAGACCCTTCCGAAGAAAAGGTTGTGACCCTATTTAGGCGAGCCCCGGAGAGTCCACTGCGGGGGACACCCGTTCTGTAAAAAACTATCCAGCAAGGGATAACCGTACAGAACCGCTTAGGCAATGAAAGGATTTATGTGGCTAACGCCATTCCTTATACACAGTGTCAGAAAAAGTGGACATAAGAATCAACCTTAAGTGTCCATGCTGGCTTAACGGACCCACAAACATAGGTAGTCTGAAGGCTCCATCTCACCACTTGAGAGCTTCACAGGTGTCCCTGTGACCACCGAGCCCCTTTCCGGTTCAGATTCCTCCCCAGAAGAGGGAGGGGGAGGGGGTGGAAGCTTTTTAGTCACCCCCTTGGCACGGCACGGTACCCCCGGCAAAGAATTCCCCCAAAATGAAGTCAATTGGACTAGGGGAACCACCGGTCCCAGCACAGCCTGCGCTTCCATGGACCCCTCCGGGGAAGAATCCACAGGCTCAGTCACCATTATGCCACCTGAGTCCTTGCTAGGCCCAAAGGCCATGACACCCCCACAGCGCAGCCTCATCAACACCCCACAGAGCGACCGGGCAATGCCCAGAAGGACTGTGCCCACCAACACCCCATGAATAATCAGCTATACTTGCTGTTTGCCCTTGCGTCGTGTCCCAGTAGGAGCGCAGCCCACCACTTATATTGTGCTGTAATGCCGCTGTGCTGTCCAAATGCATGGATCACCACAAAAAAAAATAGCAGCCGAACGAATCACTGGAGGCCCAAGCCGAAGCAAACCAGGCCGCAACTACGGCAGATGGCCGCCAAAGCGGTAACTAGAGGCCAAACAGCACACCCACGGCTACGGCAACGAACGATCGTGGCTACGGCAACGAACAATCGTGGCTAATGCAACGAACGATCGTGGCTACCGCAACGAGCGATAGCTAGGAAACGATCGCTAGCAAAATGGCGGTGATCCGCCGCAAAATGGCGGCGGATCGCCACATGGTGGCTGTGAGCGCGGGGATGCAGTGCGGGGGACAGGGGGAGCCCAGGCAGGATCCATAAAAAAATATGGCCCTGAAAACCCTCCACCGGACCTGCTACCGCAATCGCTCCCCCACCCCTGGAAGGGGTCACTCACCAATCCGACGGGCGCAGCGGGTAACCACCCGGTAGCAGACTTTTCTCCCCTCAGAGGGGAGGGATGCTGCAGGCCAAAACTGCATCTCTGAACACAAGTGGTGTTTAACCACTGGCCCACCCGCACGGAAGGGGTATGATGCGGCGGACCCCGCCTAAGCTAAGGGTTAGCTCGCATCGGTCGGCCGCGCTGGGGAAAGTACAGGATTCTAGATATCCTCTATGCCCCAGCCGGCTTGTTGATAGCAGTCTTCATCATAAGTCTTGGAAAAAATAAAAAAGCAGTAGCAAAAAAGACGAACCGCAGGTCCCATCAGGGAGCCAGGTCTAACTCCTTGCACTAGGCATTAAAAACTGATATGCTATGCACTGCAGGGGGATTATATGCTGAAGTGAGGACGACCCCCTGGGAGGGGCCAGCCTATCCTTTTGCTTTTTTGCCTAGTCAACTCCTAGTAGGATGAGCATAAACCCCACATGTCAAGGAAGAGCTGCGTCTGTCAGTGAACGTAAGAGAAAAGAGAGGGGGGGTTTTCTCATCCCAAAGAGGTACTTATAGTGGTGGAAAGTGAACCAAATGGGACCGGTGACCGCAGACTACCTATGGCGTCAGGCCCGGGAGCTGAGGAAGGAGGTAACCAGCGGGAGGGTCTCGTCACACACACAGTTCCCCATATAAAGAAGGATGTGTCCACGAGTGAGTGTAGGTGGCAATTCTTGCTCTAAAAATAATGATTACAGTAAGAGTGTAATGGTATATATTGTATATGTAGATACATATATCTGGAATTCACTAAGTAGAGCCAAATCCCAGTAGGGTATTGTGATCCAAATTACTAGGAGTAAGTACATTACCACCATGGCAATAAACAAAAACAAAGTGTGTGAGGGAATAAAAGTAACAGGTGTGGAGTGAATAAGGGGAGATAAACCAAGTGGAGTTACCTGTGTGGTGTTGAACAGGTGCTAGTTGGTTGTGCTTGATATGCTGCATGTGCTGCCGAGGCACTGGCTAGCCTTGAATGAGGACCTTATGTGCGCCCAGAACAACCCCCCCAATCGGCCGACTCCTCCCAGCGTTACGCACTGCAAGCACATAGATAGGAGAGAAGCATCATCCAGTGCAGCGACAACTGCCGCCCACGGCTACTGGAAGCACTGCGCTCCCTACTAGCAGACAGGGATGGAAAGACACAACGCCGGCTCAAACCATATGGATGACCCGCGCGAGGCGTGGAGCCGACACACAGAGGGCACGCCCGCCCGATGCCCCATACCTTCCAGAGCTGATGAAGGGGGCAGGGGGCCCTATCGTGCCTCGCAGCTCCCGGGAACTGACAGACGGGAGAGCGGCCAAAGACACAAAAGGAACACATGATTCCACCATACATAAAGTTGCTGGGAAGCATAGAAAAAAAATAATTAACTTGGTACGATAGAATACAGGGCAAGTGAAATAAATGGTTTGTACATAGGAAAACATGGATCAATGTTTGTATATCCCCCAGGTGGGGTGGATCAATCGGGACAGCCATGGACAGCCCATGGATCACATTCCATATAAATTGACTTCTCAAAGGCCTCATGACCCACCTCCATGCCTAGTTAATTGATAAAGGAGATATGTTTGGGGCTTTAAATGAGACTGAAGTCTCCATCCCTATATGGTACAAAAAAAGGGGAGGTTTCGGACTTTAAATGAGGCGGTTGGGATACTGGGAAATATGCCCGCACAAGTTGGGGAAGGTGCAGGGCGGAGCAGGTGGGGGAATATTACCATACTAAGATACATGACAAGATATTGAGCCTTATGAAGGTTAAACACTGTATATATATTCCATATATTCTGGAGCGATTGATGATTTCTTATAGCCTCCTTTGTTACTGCAATGAAATTCAAATGGGGGAGACCGAGAACCCTGGAGCTTACATATTTCCTTTCTTTTGTGAAAATTGACAATATTGAAACTACTAACTTGGAATGTTAGGGGAATGAGACACAAAATTTACCGACCTGCTATATTCTCCTTTTTGAAAAAACAGCAGGCAGATATAATTGTATTAGTTGAAACCCACGTCCAGGGAAGCCTCCAGAGGATGGATAGGATGGACGTACCACTCGGTGTACACCACTCAATCTCGAGGCGTTTCCATTCTAATATCAAAATCAACCCACTTTGAGCTCCGGGTTTCTAAGGTTGATCCACTCGGTGGATACGTATTTCTTAATGCAATTATTAGTGGGGACACTATTCTTATTTTAGCCTTTTACATACCTCCACCTTTTGCCTCTACTGTTCTGACAGATGGGTTCAATTATATGGCACTGTATCCCTTGATCCTAACAATCTGGCTGGGAGATTTTAACACAACTATGGACCCTAGTTTAGATAAATTGAGTACAAATCCCTCTACTGGGTCACCAGCAGGCACTACTAGATTTGCTCGGATGATAGCAGACTTCCACTTAGTAGACACATGGAGACATAAAAATCCCATGACAAAGGTGTTTTCCTGTTTTTCCACATCCCATCACACCATGTCAAGAATTGACTTCATTCTGGTCTCCCAGACTCTTCTTCCTGACCTACTAGACAGGTTTTTCCCCCGATCCATTTCTGATCACAGCCCCTACTGGATAAAATTAAAAAGACGGCACAACAGCCCTCGACCAGCATGGCGCCTCAATCCATTCTGGCTCACATTGCTCCCTGAGGACAATAATCTAACGGAGGAATGGAGTAGATCATTTTAAGAGAATGAGGGCTCTGCTACCACAATAACGGTCAAGAATACGTTTAAACTACACACTCGGGCCACCCTAACTTCTCTCTATACACAGGGCTTCTGACCCTAAGATTACTCTCCTTGTATAATTATATGTTTGATAACACTATACTACCCCTATCTATGAGAGAAGCTCTGATAGTATTAATTCCTAAGCCTGGTAAGGACCTGTGTTACCCAGAGTCATACCGCCCCATCTCTTTGTTAAAGGTGGATATCAAAATTTTGGCAAAGGTTTTGGCAAAACGGCTCAACAAGGCAATACTTACACTTATCCATGAGCGTCAAGCTGGATTTATGCCCGGTAGGAATACCTCATTTAACCTTAGAAGACCGTTCATTAATTTGCAGGCATCTCATGAAAATACGGGCACTAGAGTGGTCGTCGCCTTGGACACGGCCAAGGCATTCTATTTGGTTGAGTGGCACCATCTATGGAAGTGTCTGGAATGCTTTGGGACATGCTTTATCCACTGGGTTCAACTATTATATCTGTCGTCTAGGGCAAGGGTACTGGCGAATGGGTGGACTTCATCTCAGTTTCCCCTGACAAGGGGCACGAGACAGGGGTGTCCCATATCGTCACTTTTGTACGCCCTGGCAGCAGAGCCGCTAGCGATAGCAATACGATCACACCCTAAGATAATAGGCCTCAAGCTCAAACAGACAATCAAAAAGATCAGCAAATATGCTGATGATACGCTGCTGTATCTGGATGACTCTGAAGGCTTTGTCCATTGCACTGGATTTGATAGTTCAGTTTGGTGTATTTTCAGGTCTCAAAATAAATTGGGACAAATCACAAATTCTACCCCTACCCCCTAGATAATTTTCACACAGCAGAGAAAGTTTTGCATGCCCCCTCCCTCCCTCCTCAATGTCTCAGTATAGAGGTGGGTGGGGAGGCTTGTGACATCACAACTCCACCCACCAAACTCCAGCAAACACAGACACCCTCTGATTTCAGAGTTTTACAGAGCTGCTAGTGCTTACAGGAAGGACATTTGAAAGATAGTGATAGATGCAGGGTGCTTGCATGTATATATACATTAATACTGTATCCTTAGTTTATACTGGTTGGGTGATGGGTTTACATCCACTTTAAGGCAATGGAAGCCATACTAAAACTATTTATTTGGGGGGACAGTTGACACAAATTGTCCTGGATAAAACTGAAAAACACGGTGATCCTTGGTGCGCTGGTGAATACTTACACACGTATGACACTTCCAGTATCCAGCTGGTGATTACTGCAGCACCCACTTCTACACGAGCCTTACTTTGCCAGAAAGGTGTGCATTAGGAAAATTGACAAGGGTGTGTTCTTACCTGTCTCTATTGTTTTGTTCGACTAGTGGTGTGTTGATTGCCCCCCAAACTGTTATCCCTTGTTCAGTTTATTCTATTTTTTTTGAGGTTAGTACATCTCCCATCACTGTGGTCCTGTAGGAGCCCAGAGAGTGACAATGTTTGCCTGTGGTGATGGAGGCACTTCAGTTTTTACTTTACTACTACCGATTTGAGTGAACTTAACCAATAACTTTGATTTCAGCACACTTGGCCATCTCTCACTCCACAATGACTGCATTTTGTTAGGCCATCCCTCCCCTACAATGGCTGACTAATGAGTCTTAATGGCTGCCCCATTACCCACCTACTCCGCTGGTTTGCTGAAAGATAGGATGTATGACTCTATGGCTTTCACCTATTCTGCTGTTCCTGGTTCCTACCTTGCCATGGCTTGTGTTCCTGTACTGTGCTCAAATATTAGAGGAATCTGTGACACTTTGAAACGCACCATGGAGTCCATGGTCCTCCGTAAATACTTGCCTGCAGTTTGTGCCCTGCAGGAAATTCATTTGGTGTCAGACAGTTTCATGCATGCAGTTCTCTTGGGTAGGGTGGGGGTATCACTCTACTCACACCACCTATTCTAGTTGTGTGTGTCCTGATACACTGATCCATTAATTTTCATCTGTTTGATAAACTGATTGACACAGAGGGGGGATTTGTGATATTGCTAGGCAGGTTGTACCGGGTCAGATGTATCCTTACAGCGGTGTACATACTTCTGCCCTTTAACTCATCTGTGCTGAGAGCTCTCCTGACATTTCAGTTGAACAACCCTGACATTCCACTGACTGATATTGGTAGGGGATCTAAATGGCTTTCTGGACCGCCTCCTAGATAAACATCCCCCCCCCCCCGTACCGGGCACTAGACCTCCACACACCATGCTTAGGAAATTCATAGAGAAGGCAGGGTGAATTGACCCCTGGCGGAGTCGCAAGCCATCAGATTAGAGATTCTCCTGCTTCTCTAAATCGCACTCCTCGCTGTGAAGGATATATCTGTGCCTGCGTACCCCAGCCACTGCCCCTCTGATCCACAGCCTCCAATACCTGGTCAGGGGCATATCAGATCACTCACCACTACTGGTACATTTAAATGTTAAGCCGGTTGTGTCCCTGCCCAGAGTTTCATGGAAACTTAATGCCTTCTGGCTAAATCTCATTCCTTCCCATGATAAGGTGGCAGCAGAGATTGCCACCTATTGGCGGAACCATCATGATCACTCTGACACAATAGGGGCCTGGTAAACTTTTAAAGCCTTTTTAAGGGGAGTGTTCTTAACAGAGATTAATACCATAAAAAAAACAGATTAGGGCACATTCAGAGCAGGTGGAGAGGTTGGTGAGTCAATTGGAGGCGGAGTTCATTGTTAGCCCGTCGGACGCCAATAGAGAGGCCTGGATAGCAGCCCAGGTGGCGGCTGACCAGCTGGCAACTTCCACGGCAGATAGAAGTGCTTCTTCAGCAAACTGGCTTTTTACGAGGAGGGAGAGCAAACAGGAAGACTTTTGGCCAAAATAGTCCAGTCCCACCAGACGTCTCCATCTATTAGGGCACTGCGCACCCGGACGGGGAGGCTGGTGAACACACCAAATCTAGTTATTCAGGAGCTAGTTTAGTTCTATTCTGATTTATATTGCTCCAGGCAGGACTTCTCGGCAGAAGGGCTTCTTGGATGGGGTAGATCTGCATTGCCTGTCGGATGCCCAGCAGAGGGCACTAGACACCCCTATAACTTTGAAAGAATTACAGGAAGAGGTGAACTCCTCCCTAAATTCAAGGCACCAGGGGATGATGGACTCCCAATGGAGGCATACAAGCAGTATGAGAGGTTATACTACCCCACTTGCTAAAGGTTCTCAATGTGGCTAGAGAGCATGAGAGCCTAGCTGAGTCCATGACGAGGGTCTGTATAATCCTATTACTTAAACCAGGCAAGGACCCAATGGATCCGGACTCCTATAGACCCATATCACTTCTACAGGGGAACATTAAAATCCTAGCCAAAATTCTAGCCATGAGACTTAATCAGGCAACAACTACCACTATTCATTCAGATCAATCCGGCAATAGAGTCCATGGCGCCCATCATTCACTCTAACCTCTCCATATGAGGCTTTAGGTATGGCCACACACAGAAAAATTATGCTCTATGCAGACAACACAATGCTTCTTCTTGGGGACACTGTCTGTAATGTGTAATGTGTAATGTGATGTCTGTAATTATTACATTTGGAGCATTCTCAGGCTTGGTGATCAACTGGAGCAAATCCTCAATTCTACTGTTGGACTCAGACCAGCCAAAACCCTACCCTACATGACGTTCCAGTATCCCCCTCATTTTAAATATCTAGGAATATTTATCACTCCCCAAATCCTGGATTATGCCTCACTTAACCTGTCACCACTGTTGGGCAGAATCCGAGATAAAACTAAAATATGGGCAAATTGAAACTGTCACTGGTAGGAAGGGTGAACCTCCTTAAAATAATCTTTATGCAGCAACTTATATCTTACATAACACCCCAATAGTTGTTACACTTAAGGAATTTAGGATCATTAACTCCATGTTTCACTCTTTCATCTGGTTGAATAAACCTCCACGGGTGAAGCTGGAGCAACTACAAAAACCTAAAGAGGCCGGTGGTTTGGTGTTGCCCAACCCATGGCTTTACTATGTGGCAGCTCAGCTACAACATATTGCTCGGGCCCTGCCCCTGGAGCCTACCAGTACAGAGGGGCAGATTGACTCAACCAAAGCTCTTTTATGCCATGTTACGGGACAGCCAAAACGTGGCCACAGACCTGGAAGCTCTGGCATACACCAAATCTAGCAAACTTTTTACCACATATGTCTTGATGCAAAAGATATGGAACAAGGCTAGGTACCTGCAGGGTGTCTCTGGGTTTACGGGACACAGCCACATTTGGGACAATGTGTACTACAGGGAGTTACTGTCGCTACCATGTGAAACAAGCTAGAAAAAGTTTGGGGTCACACACTTGGTACATATCTTCCGCAACAGTAAAATTATGCTCCTTTGAGGGGTTGCAGGCTAAATTTAACCTCCCACCATCAATGAATTTCCCGTACATGTAGCTACGGCATACAGTCCAGGCACAGTCTGCAAATGTACTTTGGGTACAGTCCCCAGCTCCCATCTTCCACTATATTATAGAAGTCACCCAATACAGGGGGTTCATAACACGGTGCTATGCATTATTCCTCTCCGCACATCTGACATATTTCCCTTCCAAAGCAGCAGCCTCCTGGGAAAAGGATGTAGGTACATTTGAGGAGGAGTAGTGGGAGGAGGCCCTACAGGCGGTACAGCTGTGCTCTCTCAGGGTGGGGCAGAGGCTGTCCCAGTTGTATATAGTTTGCGGATAAACTTTACACCCCCAAGGCTGTATAGAATGGGTTTGAGGGAAAACCCGGAGTGCACTTGGTGCTCAAGAGACCATGGAGATCTAATCTACCTCCTTTGGCGTTGTCCCAAGCTACATTTATACTGGAAGGGGGTTGTGGATACCATTAATAGGGTATTTCAGGCCAACATCTTGATGGATCCTAAGCATTGCATTTTGGGAATTTTGGATAGTCTCGCCAAAGCAGACAACCCCAAACAGGAGATAGCTAGAGCCCTCTTTCAAGCGCGTAAGCTTATCCTCAGGCATTGAAAGGCGACAAAACCTCAGACTCTTTGTGAGTGGATTGCTCAAATAGGGGACACTCTACGGTTAGAAAAGTACATCTTCCAACATAGAGGGGACCTGGGCAAATTTGAGGCGCTGTGCTTTCTATGGCTGGATACACCAGGCCTCTCACTGAATAGATAGAATGCTTCTTTAACGCAGAGGTGGATGTCATATAGTATATACAGATATAGCGAGAAAACGAGTATAAGATCCTCATCTATGGTTGTGGTAGTGGGGGGGGGGAGGAAGGGGGGGTGAGAATCTACACAAGGGTAATTTGATGTTTTAATAGTGGATTGTGATAGTATACCTTAATGTCATGCGATCATGCAATACCTGGAATCAAATGTGCTGGTTCTGTTTCTCTAAATAAAAATCTTTGTTTGAGATAAAAAAAAAAAACACTGTGCAAATACCGGGTGACATAAAAAATTGCAACACGGGGGGCATGGCCTGACAAGATCCGTGAACAGATATGCCTGTGGAGAGCTCTGGACTCATCCACAGCAATCCGTCCGAATCCGGGCCCCAGAGCCAGGGGTGAGAGGTGCCCAATGTTAGCCTCAGACTGCCACACATCTTACAGCCAGCCAGGCCGAAATTGAGCGGTGAATCGGGCTGCCCGCACGGCAGAACAAGGCCTCATCGCACGCCGGGCACTTTCCCACCCGCTACGCAGACCATCTGCACTACCACCAGGCCATACACTCAGCCAGCTAGCCAGGTGAGGTCCCGGGAGGCTCCGATTGCTGTCCGAAACCTCCGACCATGCACTCCGGAGCGGACGCTGTAAATTTAGCCCGCAGCTTCAATTGCGGCCTAGCGCAGCCACCATCTCACGACACCCGGCCCGCACTTCCACAGCCTGAACCTTCCTGGGAGCCCTAATTAAAGCCCTGCAAGGACCCTGGTCTACACTTCACCCCCTCTACAGTGATCTAAATAGCTCAAAGTAAACGACAGTGAGTACAACTAACCGGGATCCCTGAGGCCCACTTAACGGCAGCCATATTGGTACACCCAAACTGCACTAGGGTGATGGCCCCCTAGCTCTGTTGATCTCGTGTGTGCCTGGAAAGAAATCAGCCTAGCAGGGGATATAAAGCCTAGTCACCGTACTCAGCCTATGGGCAAGGATAAGGACAAGCAACCCCGGTCCCAGTCACACTCTCCCAGAGGCCCTGCGGCACAGCTGAGTCAAACTATCCCGGAACTCTTTTACACACAGCCATGAGAGACAGAGGCCTGATCGCAGGCCTCCACCTGCGGCACACACACAGCCAGCCAGAACACTTCTAACACCCAGTGCTCTCAGATGGAGATGCAGGACGACCCGCTCTGCCTTAGTGACCTGAGAGCAGTAGCAACAGACATTAAAAGCGCCCTGACCGCAGCAATTGCTGACTTGCACTGTGACATACAGGGGATAGCCACAAAACGGATGCCATAGAAGAGGTAACACATCGCCATGACACCGCCATAGAACATTTACAACAGGCATCAGATGCTCCTTCAACCCTACTCAGAGACATTCATAGACATCTAGAGGACCTGGACAACAGGGGGCACTGCCACAACTTGTGCGTGAGGGACATCCTGGAATCAATTGAACCCAAAAAGATCGCACATGCAACCATTGCAATCTTCAATGACATCCTAGGCAGACCACCTGAAGCCCCCATTGAGTGCGAGTGCCTCCATAGAGCTCTCAGACCCAGGGGTAGAGACACCGACCACCCCAGAGATGCCGGTTGCTGTCTGGTGAACTTTAAACTAAAAGAGGACATCCTGAGGAGAGGCAGAGACAGGCGAAACATTCTCTTCCATGGTACAGAAAATAGGATTTTTTGACTTAACGTAAAATCATTTTCTCTGAGTTCATTGACAGACGTAGCCTCTCATTCTTGACATGTGGGGTTTATGCAGCTTTCACTAGGAGTGGACTAGGCAGAATGAAGTTCAGCGCAAAGCAGACACAGCCCCTCCCAGGGGGCAGTCTTCACTTAGCATAACCCCTCCAGCCCTGCTCAGCAACTCAGTTCGTAGCAAGCAGTACAAACTCAAACAAAGAGGGGTGGGTGCTGCCTCTGTCAATGAACTCAGAGAAAAGGATTTTATGGTAAGTCAAAAAATCCTATTTTCTGTACCATGGAAGAGAATGTTTCGCCTGTCTCTGGCTCTCCTCAGGATGTCCTCTTCTTATTTTCTTATATTCTTCTTATTTTCTCAATCGTTCATTGACAGACACAGCCTCTCATTCTTGACATGTGTGGATGTCCCAAAGCAGTGTCACAAGGGGTGGGCAACAAGAACAACAGTACCCAACAAAAGAGTTCTCCAGGAGGTGGCAGACGTGCCTCACACCACAGCCTGCAAAACTTTGCGGCCGAAAGCAGCATCAGAAGAAGCTGCAACATCAAGTCTGTGAAACTTGGAAAGAGTGTGCACCGAGGTCCAAGTGGCCGCCTTGCACACCTGAGAAACCGACACCTGGTGTTGGAAAGCTCAGGAAGTACTAATCGCCCTGGTAGAGTGAGCTGTGACCGGAAAGGGGGGCTCCTGGCCCCAAACAGCATACACACGGGTCACCGTTTGACGTATCCAACGGGAAATGGTGGCCGACGAGGCCACCATCCCCTTGCGCAGGCCATCCACCTCGACAAAAAGCGCATCAGACCTCCAAAACGAGGCTGCGGCTGCCAGATACACCCGCAAAGCCCTAACCACATCCAGGGAGTGCAAGGCAACCTCCTTAGAATGAGACGGGCGCGGACACAGCGAAGGGAGGACAATGTCCTCATTGATGTGAAATGAAGAGACCGCCTTCAGTAAGGAGGGGGGAGAGGGGCGCAAAACCGCCTTGTCCCTGTGCATGACCAAGTATGGGGACCTACAGGACAGAGTCGCCAGCTCAGACACCTGCCTAGCGGATGAAACTTTCTGCAAGAGCAGTTGCAGGGAACTCTTCCTGATATTTTCGAAAGGCGGCTTCTGGAGCACAGAAAGGACCAGATTAAGGTCCCAAGGCGTCAAAGGCTACCGTACCTGGGGAGAGACATGACGAACCCGCAGGACAAAAGTACGGATCAGGGAATGCGTCAGCAAGGGACGCTGAAAAAGAATTGCAAGGGCAGAAATCTGCCTCTTAAGCGTGCTCAATACCAACTTGTGATCTAGGCCTTGCTGAAGGAAGGGCAGCACCCGAGCCACCGAGAAGGAATGGGGGCTCCAACCCCCCGCCTCACACCAAGCAATGTAAGCCTTCCATATGTGGTGATAGATCTTCCGCAAAGTGGCCTTACGTGCCTTGAGCATAGTGGGAATGACAGACTCAGAGAGTCCCCTATCTTTTAACACCTGGGACTCAATAGCCAGGCCGTTAAAGCTAGTGAGGGTAAAGCAGGGTGCAAGATGGGCCCCTGTGAGAGCAGGTCCTCGCGAAGCGGGAGCCACCAGGGAACATCAACCACCATCCGCACCACGTCGGCATACCAAGGACGCCGAGGCCAATCTGGCACTGCCAGAATGGTTGGGATCCCTTTGGCCTCTAACCTGCGCAGCAGGCGCGGGAGTAACGGAAGTGGGGGGAAGTCACAGAGCAGCCGGTACCGAGACCACGGAGCCACGAGGGCATCTGCCACGCCTGCCAGCGGATCCCTTGTTCTACTCACGAAGGCCTGCACCTTCCGGTTGAGCCGGGACGCCAGGAGGTCCACGTCTGGCGTGCCCCACTTTTGATAAATCAGGTGGAACACCTCCGGATGCAGGGACCACTCTCCCTGATCCAGCTTCTGGTGACTGAGATAGTCCGCCTGCCAATTCCCGACGCCCGGAATGTGCCAGCACGTGAAGCTCTGCCCACCGCAGAATGTGGGCCACTTCCGCCGCTGCTGCCACGCTTCTCGTTCCGCCCTGATGGTTCACGTAAGCCACAGCAGTGGTGTTGTCTGACTGGACCCGAACAGGACGCCCGTGCAACCTCCCTGACCAGTGGGAGAGGCAAAGCCTGATCACTCGCAGTTCCAGCACGTTGATCGGGAGACGGGACTCTTCCTGAGACCAGCGGCCCTGGGTCGACAACCTCCCCAGGACCCCTCCCCAGCCGTATAGGCTGGCATCTGTCGTGATCACCGTCCAGTCCATGAGAAGAGACGACTTACCCGCTCCAAGGTTGAGGCCTGTAGCCACCAGGTGAGGGAGCCTCGAGTCCGGTGATCCAAACTGATCACCCGATCCAGGGAGAGCGGAGACTTGTCCCACCACAGCAGGATTGCCCGCTGCAGGAGCCGGGTGTGACTCTGGGCATAAGGCACCGCCTCAAAGGAGGAGACCATCAGCCCTAACACCCGCATGCAAAATCTGAGAGAGGACCTCCGCTGAGACAGCAGGGCCCGCACCGCCCCCTGGAGCGTCAAGACCTTGGCGGCAGGGAGAAACACCTTCGCCCGCTCAGAATCCAGGACCAAACCCAAATGTTCCAACCAACGCGACGGAGTCAGCACCGACTTTGGAAGATTGATCACCCAGCCGAAGTCCCGCAGGAAACCAAGGGTGATGTCCACGCTGTCCGACAGGGCTGAGGCTGACTCCGCCCACAGGAGGAGGTCGAGATATGCCACTCTGCCTCAGCAGAGCCAGTACCGGGGCCAGGAGCTTGGTGAAAACCCATGGGGCTGAGGCCAGCCCTAACGGGAGGGCCACAAACTGGTAGTTGAGATCCCCCACCGCAAAGAGCAGGAAGCGCTGGTGGTGCACGCATATGGGCATGTGTAAATATGCGTCTTTGATGTCCAGGGAGGCCAAAAAGTCTCCCTGCCGAAGCGCCACCACCACAGAGCGGGCAGATTCCATTCTGAATTTCTGCGCCCTCACAAAGAAATTGAGGGCCTTCAGGTCCAGGACAGGCCTGACCCCATCCTTTTTCGGAACTACAAAAAGATTGGAATAAAAACCGCGGAAATCTTCCGTAGAAGGAACCAGGACAATAGCCCCCTGATGGAGCAGGACATGCACGGCCTCGAACAGGGCCTGCAGCCGTTCCGGGGAAAGCCTCAGATTGGAGGCGATGAACCTGTCCGGGGGTTGGGTACGGAACTCTATCGTGTACCCGGACTAAATCACCTTGCGCACCCAGAGATCTAAGATGCGCGATGTCCACGGGTCCGAGAACCGTAAGAGCCGTCCCCCCACCCGAACCGCAGGTGGGGGCGACCCATCATGTGGAGGAAGACTTTGCCTCAGCCTTTTCGGACTTACGCTGTCAGGGACGCTTCTGGCCCCCAGCGGGGGCCTTGGCGGGCTGAGAAGCCTTGCTCGAGGTATGTGGTGCATAAAAAAAAAACCTTTTGAGTAGAGAAGGAAGGGCCTGCCCTGCGCTGGGGCTCCTTGCCCCTTCTGGGCCCTGGAAGAAAAGTACTCTTCCCCCCAGTGTAATCCTTGATGATCTCGTCAAGGGAAGCCCCAAAGAGGCAGGTCCGTCAGGCCCTTCTTTGACGCCTGGTCTCCTGACCAGCATCTCAGCCATAGCAGACGTCTGATGATGATTGCAAACATGGACAGTTTGGACAGCATAGGGGTCATGTCGAGGGCCGCATCACAGAGATACTTAAGTCCCTGGATCAGCTGGTCCGCCATCTGCACAGGTTCCGGAGGGGCCTGGGGAGTCACCAAAGCCTGGTGCACAATAGTCGGCCATTACGTAAGCGCTTGTGCTACCAGTGCAGACGCCAGCGTCGGCCGCATAGCTGGCCCTGCGACCAGGAACATGGCCTTGGACACGGCCTCAGTCCTCCTGTCGGCTGGGTCCTTGAAGGATGGAGAGCCCTCCATCGGAATAGTGGTCACTTTGTTTAGACGAGCCACTGACAGGTCCACCGTCGGGGACTTCCACTTTTGCAACAGGGTATCCTCAAAGGGATAACGCACAGAAAAAACGTTTTGGCATGGCGATAACCCCTGAGGACGCCGCCACACCTTGTAAAGTTCCCCATGACTGGCGGATAGCTAATATTGTACCTATCCACAAGAAGGGCAGCAAGGTAGAAGCTGGCAATTACAGGCCAGTGAGTTTAACATCAATTGTAGTCAAGTACCCCTTGAAATGTTCCACACCGCCGCAGGAGTCCCCAATAGCGGTACGGTTTTGCAAAAAAGACACGCAATAGGGAAACTCCTATGGGACAACGTTTTCACCTTCAGGGGCTGCCACCTGGACAGTCACCGAGCAGATTTGTTTCACTGGTGATAAGGCTACCTCCCGAGAGGTAGGAAGTTCCTGGGTCGGCTGTCCTCCTGACTCCGGCACAGGTTCCGGTACAAGGACCAGCGTCCCGGTCGATACGCCGGCTGCGACCGCAGACGTGACCATCGTGTTCGCGAATGCATTACCGGCTGATAACACGTGGTCCGAAACCACTGAGGGGTCCGG
>BLSH010347680.1:978332-998043 GCA_018402905.1 Glandirana rugosa
AGCGTATTCGGTCGGGCCTGCGGATTCCGCAAGGGGATAAACAGCATGAAACTAGTCAAGCAAATGTATCTTTGTATCATCTCTCTGCCGTCTTTTTCTGACTCATCAGGTAGCTCAGACGGGGAAAAATAAAAATAAAAAAAAAAAAAAAAATGTAATTGGAACAACAGACTGATACCTAAATACAAATAGGGTTCGTACAAACTTCGGTAAATGACAACTGACAGAGTGTTGGAGACAACCATCAAATAAGGTTAGTAGTTGGTGGGAAAGTCATTTTGACGGGTAACAA
Source organism: Glandirana rugosa (assembly GCA_018402905.1). Taxonomy (NCBI): domain Eukaryota; kingdom Metazoa; phylum Chordata; class Amphibia; order Anura; family Ranidae; genus Glandirana; species Glandirana rugosa. The sequence goes on from BLSH010347680.1 coordinate 978,625, forward strand.
AAATGGTGAAAGGTCTGGGGGATAAAACATATCAAGAGCGACTTCAGGAACTTAATATGTACAGTCTGGAGGAAAGAAGGGAGAGGGGAGACATGATTGAAACCTTTAAATACCTCAAGGGGGTGAATAAGGTTCAGGAGGGCAGTCTTTTCAATATGAAACCAAAATCAAGAACACGGGGACATGACCTCAAACTAACTGGGGGGAAGTTCAAAACTAATCTTAGAAAGTATTATTTTACTGAAAGGGTGGTTGATGATTGGAATAAACTACCAACAGAGGTTGTGAGACAGTCAACAGTAAATGGCTTCAAACATGCTTGGGATAAACATAAATCCATAGTCAGACAACAAGGTTAATGTAAAAAAAAAATAAAAATAAAAATAAAAAGGGGCAGACTCGATGGACTACTCAGTCTTTTTCTGCCGTCTCTCTACTATGTTTCTATGTAAACGAACTGATCAAAGTACGACAAATAGGGGAACGCCTTAGGCGTCCGGGCTGGCTTATGCGACCCAAAAGTGCACGGCGCCCCGGAGTCACAGCCGGGCCCAGCTTCAGCGTCTCACGAACTGCTGAAACCAATGAGCCCACCAGAGCCCATTCACGATCCCCTGAGGGCTCCTCCTCTTCATCCGAGGGGTCACCAAGTTCCCCATCCAACAGCTCCAGGGGGGACACCGTGGAGCCCCCCTCCGGCTCCGAGTCCTCCCCAGAGGACAGAGGAGGGGGTGCCCGTTTACTTGCCACCCCACGGTCACGGATCGGTTCTGCCCGGGAGAAGTGTCCCTCCAGGAGGGCCGTCAAAGTGTGCAGTGGGACCACCGGTCCCAGCGCTGCCTGGTCCCCACCGGAGACTCCTGGCTGGGAAGCCCCAGCTTCGGCCGCCATAGCCCGCACCCCGGATGACACCACCAGATTTGTGTGACCCACACCGCCCTGTAGTCGCTGCCTTAGGGCCCCAGAAGTTCCCAGGAGGACTCCCCCACCGCCCCGGGAGTTGTGCTGCTGTAGCTGCCTGTCCCTCTGCTCGCGATCCCCACGTGTCAGGAGCGTTCTTCCAGCCTGTATTCGCGCCAGGAGAAGCAGCGCCGCCCACCAGTATACAGCGGACCACACCAAAATGGCCGCCGTAGGCACTAGAGGCCGAACACAGCGGCCGGCTACAAGAAAATGGCAGTCGTGTATAACACACGGCCAGCCATAGGAAAATGGTGGCTGTGCGACCATGCAGCCGGATACAGTCAATGGCGGCCGCTACACACAGGGGGACCCGCACAGGCAGGGAGAGCTACAGCCCGGGGGATGGGGGGCTGGCAAACCGGAGGATAGGCAGAACACCTATACCTAGGGGAAAAAAGGAGGCACTCCTCTGAGATAGCCACTTTTCTAAACCCCCGGTAGGGGTAAGTGGGTCTATCCGTTAACTGAAGACTTAATGTCCAGTTATTCAAGTTCGTTACTTGGTAGACTCAACCCGAGTTCTCACCGGTTTCTATGCAGTGTTATTATGGTTATATGTTGCGGCACATTGCCCTACTTTTATGCTCTTATGTTCCTATATGTACACATTCTTGTTTCTAGGTAAAATCAGCCCTATACCCTATAAACGTCCAGCTTGTCAAATGGCCGCGGCCGCCTCAAGCTCCCATCGGCTGAGAATGTCTAGCAATTTAAACACCATGAAGGTAAGGCGACACAAGACCTTAGCATCCCCCACTTCCACAATACTCCAGTACTTACTTGGCCCTCTCTCAAGCAACTCTCCAAACTTAATATACTGAATTCCACGCACACGCGGGTACCCCAACGACGTTGCTCTCAGACACCAGGTCCTCCCACCCACAAGAGGGAGATCATTATCTCTGTCACCCAAACCCGGAACTTTGATACCACGCTAGGGTATGGAAGCAGACCTTTCCCTACCACCGGTAGTTAACACACCCGCTTCCCTCACAACCCTACACCCTCCATTTCTTCTTCCTTACCCCGCCTTTCACCCCTCCACCCCAGCCCACCCTGCAAAACTTTCTCCTCCCCTTCTCCTCCCCCCCGCTGCCGCCCTGATCCCTATGATGGCCTAGTTATACATCAGACACACCTAAGGTGAAGAGCCTTGTATTAAGTTAAACCCTTTGCCCAGACAGTCTGACCAAAACACCCTCTCAAGCACAATGACCCAACCGACCAACATCGAAATCAATCAAAATGCTAATCTTAAAATAGTATCCCTCAACGTAAAAGGATTGAATAGCCCAGAAAAATGTAGTCAAATACTCTCTTTAATGCATAAACTTAAGGCTGACATTGTGTTCCTCCAGAAAACACACTTCAGATCGACCTCTATACCCAATGTGACCTCTAGACGTTTCCCCATATTTTACCAAGCCACCAATGATCTAGCCAAAACCAAAGGGGTCACCACTCTTATTGCAAGCAACCTCCGCTGGCAGTTTACAGACTCAATAGGAGGACGAGGAAGGCAGATACCTACTCCAGAAAGGTACAATTTGGAGTAGGTCGGTGACTCTAGATAATGTCTATAGTCCCAATACAGTGCAAGTCACCTTCTTCAGAACCATTACTGAACTGCTTACAGACTTCCAATCTGGCCTAGCTATTTTAGGCGGAGACTTCAACCTCACCCTAAATCCTCTTATACACACTTTGAACTGTACCTCAGTTCTGCCCTACAGAGCATTGTGGCGGATTAAAACCCAACTCCAACTTCTTGGCCTGCATGATACATGGAGAACGCAACACTCAGGTGAGAGAGACTACACCTTTTTTTTCCGCCCCTCATAATAAGTACAGCAGAATAGATTACTTGTTTGTGGCACAAAATGACCTAACCTACCTCACAAACACCTCCATTGAAACAATGGTGCTCTCTGACCACCATCCAATAACCATGACCCTAACCTTTGCTGAAAGGATCCCCAATATGAAAGGGATTGAAAAAGAGCTGAAATATTTTTTCCTACTTGTATGAGAGTCCCCGCGCCACAGCTTTATGAACTGATCTGCAGCTGCTATTATAGCCTCACCTAGGTGAGGGATTGAATAAATATGTAATGAGTAACAGCACTGGCTAATATGAGCATAGTGTAGTTGGTATGTGAAAATTCTCCCACTATACTCTCCGGGATGTTATTAACAAAATATTAATCACTGATAAATCTTGAATACCACAATCCAATGATATAAAGTGCAGTGTTAAATTATGTGCAAAAAGTCATATTCATTATAACCCTTGATACTGTAACATCATACTATTCAAATCCAATGAAAATTTAAAGTGCAATAAAGTCCAATATACAGTGCATTCCAGTGCTCAAAGTGACTTAGTGCTATTTGTGCTCATATACTAACGAATGATAAATGTTAAATAATATATGACACAATAAAATAAAGTGCAATGATGGATATCATAAATTCATATTCATTCTGTCCAATCCAGTAGTAACTTAAAGTGTAATAAAGTCCAATATATGGTGTATTCCAGTGCTAAAGGTGACTTGGTGCTATTGCATAATCATCCCGATCAATGTTCCAAAAGTGCTTGTGCTCATGCCATCACCTTGTGCAGATATAAGGTAGGGATACCCTGCTTACCAGATCCTATTGACCCTCACAGTCATACGACTTGGAGGAGTCAATACACGCTTGCGGTCTCTCACCCGACCGTGGGTGTATGTCCTTCCACCGATTCGCTCTATGGCTTCACTACTCTCTTGCTCCGGTATATAGTATAGGAAAGGAAAAGAAAAACTCTCATCGCGCGTCTCCTCTTGAAAAGGGTTTATTGGCCAGTAAAATTAACAAATGCACATGAGAATGCAATGTTTTCCTGTGGTCGCCGCAACTGAGACAACGCTGGCTTGCGTTCCAACAGGACGTAGCCCAGCGTACCCTGCGTTCCGCTGACGCGTTTCGTCACTTCCGCAACGTCTTCGTAACACTGAAGACGTTGCGGAAGTGACGAAATGCGTCAGTTGGAACACAGGGTACGCTGGGCCACGTCCTGTTGGAACGCAAGCCGGCGTTGTCTCAGTCGCAGCGACCACAGGAAAACATTGCATTCTCATGTGCATTTGTCAATGTTACTGGCCAGTAAACCCTTTTCAAGAGGAGATGCGCGATGAGAGTTTTTCTTTTCCTTTCCTATACTATATACCGGAGCAAGAGAGTGGTGAAGCCATAGAGCGAACCGGTGGAAGGACGTATACCCACGGTCGGGTGAGAGACCGCAAGCATGTATTGACTCCTCCAAGTCGTATGACTGTGAGGGTCAATAGGATCTGGTAAGCAGGATATCCCTACCTTATATCTGCCCAAGGTGATGGCATGAGCACAAGCACTTTTGGAACATTGATCGGGATGATTATGCAATAGCACCAAGTCACCTTTAGCACTGGAATACACCATATATTTGGACTTTATTACACTTTAAATTACTACTGGATTGGACAGAATGAATATGAATTTCTGATATCCATCATTGCACTTTATTTTATTGTGTCATATATTATTTAACATTCGTTATTATATGAGCACAAATAGCACTAAGTCACTTTGAGCACTGGAATGCACTGTATATTGGACTTTATTGCACTTTAAATTTTCATTGGATTTGAATAGTATGATGTTACAGTATCAAGGGTTATAATGAATATGAATTTTTGACTTTTTGCACATAATTTAACACTGCACTTTATATCATTGGATTGTGGTATTCAAGATTTATCAGTGATTAATATTTTGTTAATAACATCCAGGAGAGTATAGTGGGAGAATTTTCACATACCAACTACACTATACTCATATTAGCAAGCACTGTTACTCATTACATTTTTCCTACTTAATGACACATCTGAGGTGACACCACTTACCTAGTGGGAGGCACACAAGTGTGTCATAAGGGGTAAACATATAGCCCTTAAAAAAGCCCTTAAAATAGCCCGACAAGCAACGATTAATGATCTCTCGAATCAGATCAAAACCCTAGAACGCATACATAAACAGTCTCAGGTCCAAAACACCTATATGGAGCTCATCCAAACCAGACAGCTCCTACTAGAGGAACTCAATGGAAAAACCCGCCGCATATTCACCCTTGCCCAGAAACTCTACTACAAGCATGGGAATAAGAGTGGGAAGCTCTTAGCCAAAGCTATTAATGCTCGAAAGGCCAATACCAGTGTGTACCTACTGAAGGATACACAAGGTCGCAACATATCCACAAATGAGGACATAGCAGGCCTGTTCGAACACTTCTACAAGGGGCTGCACAGCCTCCCTCCCCGCTAGCCACCAATGGGGCAAACCAAATGTGCGCAACCCTCATCCAAAACTTCCTCTGAACCTATGGTCCAAAACCTATCCCTGTGCAGGACAGGAAACAGCTTGACAAGCCCATTTTGAAATTAGAATTCAGAGTGGCAGTGAAACAGTATAAAACAGGGAAAAGCCCGGGCCCAGACGGTTTCACGGCAGCCTACTTCAAAACGTTTGCCGACATACTTGCGTCCCCATTCCTGAAAGCCTTTAATACCCTACACCCTCACGCACCCCAGCGACACAGACTACTAGAGGCTCATATAACTGTGGTCCCCAAAGAAGGTAAAGACACGACAGCAGTGACGAATTACAGACCGATATCCCTCCTAAACGTGGACATCAAAATTTTCGCTAAAATACCAGCCAACCGCCTCCTGCCCCTCCTACCCCAGGTAATCGATAATGATCAAGTAGACTTTGCCCCTGGCAGAGAAGCCAGGGACAATACAACCAAAGCCATCACCATCCACCACTGGTTAACTGTGACGCGACAGAAAGGTTTCCTTCTTTCACTGGATGGGAAGGCATTCGACAGATTGGCCTGGGACTACCTAGAAGCAGTCCTTGAACATCTAGGCATCGGTAAGCGATCCCTACAATTTATCATGTCCCTTTATACAACGACAACTGCCAGAATCAAAGTAAAAGGCCAACTGTCGAATGCCTTCCCCATCCACAATGGAACCAGACAGGGATGTCCCCTCTCCCCGATCCTTTTTGTTCTCACCCTGGAACCACTCCTGCGTCGCCTTAGAGCCAACCACTACATCCAAGGAATATCAATAAGGGACAGTACGTACAAGCTCGCAGCATTTGCCAATGATATTCTTCTTTTCCTCCAAAACCTACTATTCACTATACAGAATTTACTAAAGGAATTTGATTTATTTCACCAAAATTACAATCTTAAAATAAACTACACTAAATCACATGCGTTAAACGTATCACTTTCGGATGAGGAAGTAGTCCAATGCAGCATGAACTTCCCCTTTAAATGGCAGCCCCATGCGATTACATACCTAGGCATACAACTGTCGACCCATCTCTCAGACTTATTCCCAAAAAAACACCTACACATACTTAAATTCCATCACAGTCGATCTCTAAAAGTGGGACAAACTGACCTTCTCTTGGTTTGCCCGTGCGGCCAATCCTCAAGATTCACGTCCTCCCAAGACTGATCTACATCCTGCAAGCCCTCCCAATCAAACTTCCCAGCAGTTTCTTCACAGCCTATAAACGGCTGTCTAAACCTTCCCTGGAAACAGAAGCACCCGAGGGTGAGCTAGAATCAATTAATTAGGCCGAAAGAAAAAGGCGGAATAGGCCTCCCAGATCTCAAGCATTATTACCTAGCTACTCATCTGACAAGGGTGATAGATTGGAGAGTCCATGACGGGCTCAAGGACTGCGTTAACCTCGAATCCTCCTTCTCCTTAAACCCCGTGAAGCTGATCCCATGGATCCTACCGGATCATCTCCCACAGGCAATAAAAGAACACACACTGATCGGCCTGACACTACAATGCTTCAGAGAGGCATGTGCGAAAGGGAACCTCTCGACTGCCCTGGGACCTTTAATGCTGATTCGACACAACCTTGCTTTCCCCCCGGGCCTCCACAGAAAATATTTCTAGTAGACATTTGGCCACGCCCTGAGATACATGCATACCAATTCTATGACGGAGAAATGTTCCTTGACCGCAGGTGGAACACAACCCCTTCCCCCACTGGGCTTACTTGCAAGTCCGCCACTTCTTGAGGGACCTATCAAGCTAATTTTCCCTATCGAGACCGCTCACACCATTCAAAACACTATGCACTCAAAACTCTCCCCAACGACATATATCTACACTACACTCGATGCTATTCACCAACATGCCCCCCAACATGGGGAAGGCTTGTAAGACTTGAGAGAGAGACCTACAGGTAGACATCTCTGAAACCCAATGGGAACACATTTATGCCTTAGCCCACAAGGGGTCGCTAAATGTTACAGTACAGGAAAATAACCACAAAACACTAACCAGATGGTACTGTACACCTGCTCTATTACATAGAATCAATCCATTCATCCCAGATACTTGCTGGAGATGCCTAGATGATGTGGGAACGCTACTACATATATGGTGGTCATGCCCCAAAATCCTCCCCTTCTGGGCTAAGGTCAGAGAGATTACAGAACAGGTCACTGCCGTACAGATGGAACTCTCACCAGCCTACTTAATACTGCATCACCTCCCGACTCAATTCTGCGAAACTATGCATACCAAAACACTGAAAATCCCAGCACACACTGACAGTTTTGGAATGGCTCCACCGTATTAATATAACAGCCGAGATGGGGGAACTGATCCATATAGCCAAGGATACACCAACCAAATATACCTGCACATGGGCATGTTGGACACATTTCGTAACCAGGTATAAAGGACTCACCTCACCCAGTGCTTTGAATGCACCACTCTGAATCTAAAGCCACCCAGCATCTCTGGCACAGACACGCCCTATTACTTTCCTCTGCTCCACAGAATCTGTGGTGGGAGAGATCCCCGACCCTAAACAGGGGAAAAAGTCGGGGACACACCCACCTATGCCTAAGAGAGGCAACCCACTCTAGAATAGCTGCCACTGTCACAGCACAATTCTAATGACCCTCTAGTTAGGACTCTCATCCTCTTGACCCAACCTAGGCTGTCATGGTGGCAGGGAAGGGGGGTAACGCCCCCCAGTACCCAGGATTTCCCTTCCCCCCCCTCCCCTCTCGGCCTGCCCCCCCCCCTTTTCCCCCACACTCCTCTCCCTCACCCACCCTACCCTCTCCGGTATAACGAGTCACACCTACTCGTCTTCAATTTGGGATGCCGAATACGAGGCCACTATAAAGTACTCTCCCCCTGTGGATGGGAGAGAGACCGAAGAGACTACATGCCCACCCAAACCCTACCCCAATCCTACATAAACCTCTTTCAACCAGACACATAGCTAGAGAATAATTCTAGCACCCTTAATGCACACGGATATCAGTCTGACCCACTCAAACAGCTAACGTCCCACAGATGTGAGCCCAGGTGACGGCGAACCATCTAGATACTAAGGTATTTATGTCACCCTACTAACCAACCTGTATGTTTACCACCCTTTTCTCTCAAAGAATCGTACTTGGCTTCACACACCAATTGTGTCCCTATGTTACTTTGTTTTGTCATTATCTGTACACAATGTGTCTAATCTCCCGATATATGACTCTCTACAATGGTGCAATTTCGTTACTCTGTACCACTTATGTAACCTGCTATTTCTAATAAAATGTTTATTGGAAAAAAAAATGCAACACACACCATTTTATTCTATAGTGTCTCTGATTAAAAAAAAAAAATAAAATGGAGAGTTCTAAGTAATTTTCTAGCAAAAAAAAAAAAAAAGTAGATTTTAACATGTAGGAGTAAAGTGTCAGAATTAGCCCAGATGGCAAGTGGTTAAGAAAAACAAGAAAAAAAAGGTATATTATTAAAACTTACCGTAAAATCCTTTTCTCCGAGTTCACTGACAGACGCAGCTCTTCATTGAATTGTGGGGTTTATGCTTGTCCCACTAGGAGTTAACTAGGCAGGGAAAAGAACAGCTGGCCCCTCCCACGGGGCCGTACTCTCTTCCCACATAAACCCTCCACATAGCATAGCTCATCAGTTCGTATACAAGCCGTACCGAAAACAGAACACAGAGGGGTGGGTGCTGCGTACGTCAGTTAACTCAGAGAAAAAGGGATTTAATTAAAACTTACCGTAAAATCCTTTTCTCCGAGTTCACTGACAGACGCAGCTCTTCATTGACTTGTGGGGTTTATGCTTGTCCCACTAGGAGTTAACTAGGCAGGGAGAAGAACAGCTGGCCCCTCCCATGGGGCCGTCCTCTCTTCCCACATAAACTCTCCACATAGCATAGCTCATCAGTTCGTATACAAGCCGTACCGAAAACAGAGCGCAGAGGGGTGGGTGTTGCGTCTGTCAGTAAACTCTGAGAAAAGGATTTTACTGTAAGTTTTAATGAAATCACTTTTTCTCCAAGTTCACTGACAGATGCAGCTCTTCATTGACTTGTGGGGATGTCCCAAAGCTGTGTCAAAAAGAGGGGTGGGTAAACGATAACAACTGTACCCAACAGAACCTCTAAGGAGGTGCCAGACGCGCCTACACTGCCCCCTGCAAAACTTTGTGGCCAAAAGCAGAATCCGAAGATGCTAACACATCAATCTTATAAAACTTAGTGAACGTGTGTACTGAGACCAAAGTGGCCGCCTTGCACACCTGTGACACCGAGGCCTGGTGTCTGAAAGCCCAGGAAGTGCTAACAGCCCGGGTAGAATGAGCAGTGACCGGAAAAGGGGGAACCTTGCCCCGAACAGAATATGCGTGGGTCACAGTCTGTCTAATCCAACGAGAGACAGTAGCCGACGAGGCCGCCAAACCCTTGCACGGACCCTCTGTCAGTACAAACAAGGAATCAGACTTCCGAAAGGAAGCTGTAGCAGCTAAATACACTCGTAAGGCCCTCACTACATCCAAGGCATGCAAATCAAATTCTTTTGGGTGCGATGGACGTGGGCACAATGAACGAAGAACAATATCTTCGTTAATGTGAAAGGAAGAAACCACCGTCGGAATAAACGAAGGAGAGGGTCGCAAGACCGCCTTGTCCTTGTGCAGGACTAGGTAGGGAGACTTGCAAGACAGTACCGCCAACTCAGACACCCGTCTGGCGGATGTGATGGCCAAAAAAGGCCACCTTCTGCGACAGCAGTTGTAAGGAAATCTCCCTCATTTTTTCATATGGCGGTTTCTGAAGCACAGAAAGCACCAAATTCAAATCCCACAGAGCCATCAGAGACCTCACCCGAGGCGCCACATGTCGCACACCTTGTACAAAGGTACGAATAAACAAGTACGAAGCCAAGGGTCTCTGAAAAAGAATCGCCAGGGCCGATATCTGGTCCTTGCGAGTACTCAAACCCAGTTTTTTGTTCAGGCCTTGCTGCAAAAAAGTCAGTACCCTAGACACCACATAAGAGCGAGGGTTATGACCCTCCACCTCGCACCAAGCTATGTAAGCCTTCCAGGTGCGGTGATATATCTTACGAGAAGTACACTTGCGAGCCCTTAACAAGGTAGGGATCACGGAGTCAGCGACTCCCCTGTCCCTCAGCACCTGGGACTCAATAGCCAAGCCGTCAAAGCCAGCGATGGTAAAGCAGGGTGCAAGATGGGCCCCTGAGACAGTAGATCATCTCGAAGCGGGAGCCACCAGAGAATGTCCACCACCATTTGCACCACGTTGGCGTACCACATGCGCCGAGGCCAATCTGGAACCACCAGGATTATTGGTATTCCCTCCGCTACTACCCTGCGTATCAATCGCGGTAGAAGTTTTATCAGAGGGAAGGCGTACAGAAGGCGATAATGGCCCCAGGGGGCCACCAGAGCGTCCGTGTCCACTGCCAATGGATCCCTCTTTCTGGACACAAAGGTCTTCACCTTGTGATTGAACCGAGATGCCATGAGATCCACATCCAGCGTCCCCCCATCTGCGGCAAATCTGGGTGAATACCTCCGGATGGAGAGACCACTCTCCCTGGTCCAGCGCCTGGTGACTGAGAAAGTCCGCCTGCCAGTTTTCCACGCCTGGAATGTAAATGGCGGAGATTGCCGGAACGTGACGTTCCGCTCAACGCAGTATCAGAGCTGCCTCTGGCGCAGCTGCTGGACTCCTCGTGCCGCCCTGATGGTTCACATATGCCACTGCTGTGGCATTGCCTGACTGAATCCGAATCGGACGACCCGGCAACCTCACTGTCCAGTGAGATAGGCATAATCTGATCTCTCTCAGCTCCAGCACATTGATGGGGAGGCGAGCTTCCTGCGTAGACCAACGGCCCTGGGCAGATAGCTGCCCCAGGATCCTGCCCCAGCCTGAAGGCTGGCATCCGTGGTGATGATCACCCACTGAAGGGGCAAAAACGACTTCCCCTGAGTCAACGCCGAGTCCCGAAGCCACCAGGTCAGAGATGCCCTGGTCTAGGAGTTCAGGCGGATCAGAAGGTCCAAGGACCGAGGAGACCTGTCCCACTGAGACAGAATTGCTCGCTGGAGAAGTTGAGTGTGACTCTGGGTGTAAGGTATCGCCTCAAAAGTCGAGACCATGAGCCCCAGCACCCGCATACAGAATCGTAATGAAGACTGTCGGTGTGACAGGAGGGTTCACACTGCAGACTGCAGCGACAGCAACTTGGCCGGAGGAAGGAACACCTTCGCCTGCTCTGTGTCCAGAATCAGACCCAGATACTCCAGGCGATGGGATGGAGACACCGTCGACTTCTCCAGGTTGAGCAACAAGCCGAAGTCCTGCAGCGAGGTCATGGTGATTCCCACATTCTCCTCCAGAGCCGAGGCGGACTCCGCTCGCAGGAGCAGGTCGTCGAGGTAGGCTACTACCACAATGCCTCTCTGTCGCAGTAACGCCAGTACCGGAGCTACCAGTTTTGCGAAAACTCGAGGGGCTGAGGCCAGACCGAAAGAGAGTGCCACAAATTGATAATGGAGGTCCCCCACTGCTAAGCGAAGGAAGCGCTGATGCCGTGGACAAATAGGAACATGGAGATACGCATCCCTGATGTCCAGAGACGCCAGGAATTCCCCCTGATGGAGGGCGGCCACAACCGAGCGGATCGATTCCATCCAGAATTTTTGCGCCTTCACATACCAGTTCAGGGCCTTCAAGTCCAGTACTGGCCGGACCCCCCCCCCCTTTTTTGGGGAGCACGAACAGGTTTGAGTAGAAACCTCGAAACCTCTCCGCTGGAGGCACTTGGTCCGAGAGTGCTTGGACAGCCCCGAAGAGGGCCTCCCGGCTTGCCTGCGGGAGCCTTAAGTTCGATAGGAAGAAGTTCGATGGGAAGAACCTGTCTGGGGGTAGAGTGTTGAACTCTATTCTGTACCTGGTGGACACTACTTCCTGGACCCACCGGTCGGAAATGCGAGCAAGCCACCGGTCTGTGAACCCCAGAAGACGTCCCCCCACCCGAAGCCCAGGTGGGGGCAGCCCATCAGGCGGAGGAGGGCTTGTCCTCCGCCTTTTCAGTTTTTCGCTGCCACTGCCGTTTACCGGCCCCTGCAGCGGCCTTACCAGATCGGGTCCCTTTTCCCGCTGTGCCCGGGGCGCGAAAAAACCTCTTTTGTCCCGAGGCAGGGGGCCCCTGTCTACGGCGAAACTCACACCTCCAGGGCTCTGGGAGGAAAGTGCTCTTACCTCCTGTGAAATCCTTAATGATCTCATTCAGTTGTGGACCAAATAGACGTCCACCTTGAAAAGGGAGGTCTGCGAGGCCTTTCTTGGACACATGGTCTCCGGACCATGAACGTAACCAAAGAACCCGTCTAAGGATGACGGCAAAAACCACCATTCTAAACAACATAGGCAGCAAATCCATGGCCGCCTCACAAAGGTACTTGATACCTTGATGTAAAAAGTCAGCTCTCTGCGGCGCATCCATCAGGCGGCCACAGTCCAGATCATTCTGGAGCTCCGCCACACGCTCAGACAGATATTGCGCCGCCATGACAGACGCCAGGGCCGGCCGCAGAGCTGAGCCTGTTACCAAGAAGAGAGCTTTTAACACCGCCTCTGTCCGCCTGTCAGCTGGGTCCTTAAAGGAAGGGGCCCCTTCCAGAGGAATGGTCATCGCCTTATTCAGACGAGCTATCGGTGAGTCCACCACAGGCGACTCCCATTTCTTCAAAAAGCTTTCCTCAAAGGGATAGCGAGTGGCAAAACGTTTTGACAGCGAAAAAGAATGCTGCGGACGCTACCATTCACGATAAATCAGATGGTCAAAAAATTGATCATAGGGGTAAGCCTTAGGGGCCCTGGTGGACCCGCACACATACGCAGATGTCTGCGATTCACCATCCTGGCTCAGTCGCAGCGTAGTGCGAACACCAGTGATAATGGCGTAAACCAGCGCTTTTTCGCACGCAGCTGCTGCCCCCTGGTCCTCCTCTCTGTCCGAGGGACCCAGTTCACCGTCAGAGAGGTCCACTGGGGTCCCTGTGACCTCCGAGGCCATTTCCGGATCAGAGTCCTCCCCTGAAGAACAAGGGGGAGGAGGACGCTTCCTAGGGACCTGATGTGCGACATCCGCCCGGGGAAGAAACTCACTAAAGACCGCCCACAGCTGGTCCAAAAAAGCCCCTTATACAGATTGCGATTTCGCTGAGTCCTCCTCAGCAGGCCCAGCAGCATAGTCTGGGTGGATACTTAGTTTGAGGCACCCCCACACAGCCGCACACCACCGCTTAACAGGACACCAGAGAGACCCAGGAGGACTGCACCCGCCGCCACCAGCACCCACAGGAGAGCCCAGCTATTACTTGCTGTTTGCTGCGCTGCAACTGAGGATTGTCAGAAGAGCTGCGCCGCCAGGAGCACACACCATTCCAAAGAGAAAGCAAAACGTCTGCAGCACGTTTTTACAGCAGCAGGGGACTCCAATATGGCCGCCAAGTAAACTCTAGAGGCCGAAACCACCTGCAGGGGAACGTGTACTACCGCAATGGCCACTCTGAGCGCTAGAGGGAAAGCTCCATATGCCCAGCATGTCCGCGACTACGGGAAAATGGCGGCGGTCTACCGCAAAATGGCGGCGAAGAATTCCAAAAGCAGCGCTAATGATCGGGTGCGGAGCGGGGAAGGGTGGAGGGGGGTTAGAAGGGCCCCAGGTGGCCCTAACCAGTGGCTATTAAGAAAAACGCCGGGAGATCATCGGTCCCCCCTCCATCCCTAAGAAAAGGGGGGAGGGGGGAACTCTCACTCACCACTCATGTCGGGCGTAGTGGGTAGCCACCCGTTTGCAGACCTTCTGCCCCTGCCTGGGCGGGATGCTGCCGGCCGAAGAAAAAACGCCAGAACCGGACCGCAATCCGGGACTTGGGCGTAGGTGGGGGCAACCCCAGGCTGCCCATACGGAACGGGCACGATGCAGCGGGTCCCATACCGCGGGACCAGCTCGCATTGGTCGGCCAGGCTGGAGAAAGTACAGAGTCCGAACGACCCTCTATGCCCCGGCCAGCTTCTTGATAGCAGACTTCATTTGCTTGATAGAAGTAAGTAGTAAAATAAAAATAAAAGAGAAATAATAAGAAAAAAACGGTCACAATCAAGACCGCAAGTCCCCTAAGGGAGCCAGGTCAACTCCTATGCAAACTAGGCATTGAAACTGATGATCTATGCTTTGTGGAGGGTTTATGTGGGAAGAGAGGATGGCCCCGTGGGAGGGACCAGCTGTTCTTTTCCTTGCCTAGTTAACTCCTAGTGGGACAAGCATAAACCCCACAAGTCAATGAAGAGCTGCGTCTGTCAGTGAACGTAGGAGAAATGCAGATGGCAGCTTAGAGCTACTTTTGGTCGAAGCTCAAATTAGGTAAGGCCTAAACATCCACTTGGTAAAACCTAGAGAATGTGTGAACAGTGGACCAAGTGTTGGTCTTGCAAATGTGGAATACAGATGCTTGAAAGCCCAAGAGACAGCAACAGACTGGTGGAAAGAGCTCTAATAGGGAATAAAGGAACCCTTTCCTTGAGGGTGTAGGCCCTGGAAATGAGTTGTCTGATCCACCAGGTAATAGTGAAGAGAAAGGCAGCACTATTTCATTGTGAGGAGGACTTCTGGGCAGCTTGGACTTAGGCATTCAAAGCATGGGAAAAAAAGTAAGTACTAGAGCATGGGTACTCAAACTGTGGCCCTCCAGCTGTTGCTGAACTACATCCATCATGTCTCTGCCTTTGGGAGTCATGCTTGTAACTGTCAGCAGCTTGCAATGCCTCATGGGACTTGTAGTTCCGAAGCAGCAGGTGGGCCACAGGTTGAGCACCCATGTACTAGAGTGTATTCTGTTTGTGGGGGGTGTCCCCACAGTTCGAATAAAAATAGCACAGTGGGAGAGATCCCTGTATCCACATTGCTCTGTCTATGGCCGGCCTTAAAAGCAGTCCAGCAGACCAAGTTTGTAGCAACAAAACCCTGTGCATATGCACAGAGATAAAAACTAACTCCATAGACTTGGTGAATTAAATTCTTTATGGTGTCAACAAAACAATAAGGAGGAGGGCATCAGCTGCAACTGTTCTAAGAGAAAAAAGTCATTAAAGACTATCTATTCATTTGTCTTGCCCAGTTGGCAAATAGACATGACAACAATTGCCAGCTGCAGGGCTGGACCTGAAAGGGCAAATGAGGCCTTTAAGAGGGCTTTAAAAGACCTATCAAAAGAATCCTTAGGGATCAACCTAAAAAGGAACACTAAAGGTGTTTTTGGACTGAAATGGAAGATCTACTACCACCTATTTCTTATTAACCACTTCCTTACTGGGCACTTAAACCCCCCTCCTGCCCAGACCAATTTTAGGCTTTCATCGCTGTCACATTTTGAATGACAATTGTGCGGTCGTGCGACATTGTACCCAAACAACATTTTTATCTTTTTTTTCCCACAAATAGGGATCAAGTAGATCTGTCACGTCCCCTTCACAGAACGGAGAACCGCCGTGTTTACATTGGCGGTTTCCCGTTCTGCAGCTGCTACAGGTGATTGGCGGGTCTCTGGCGGACATCAAGTCCGCCCGAACCGCGGGCATGCCCACGCAGGCTGCGAGTGCGCGCGGGTAGCGTGCACAAGGCAGGGCATTCATGGAAGTCCTCCGGGCATTTCAGAGCCGCATTGTAGCCGTCTTTCGGCTATAACGCGGATCTGAACTGGTTAAAATCCCTTTCAGGATAAATTTCAGCAAAAAACTTTAAAGGTGTGAACATTCTTTCACGATTAGGCCAATCTGCATGTAGTGCACATTCAATTTGTGCATGGATCAGAAACGCCTTTTTATTTCACCAGCTTCTTAGTGCACTTAGGGGCTTGCTTTGGCTGTGAAGAATCAGCTACTAGGCTAAAAGGACTATGCATTGCATCAATTAGCGCATCAACAGTGGAGAGCATTTGTTGAGAAGCCATAATTTGTGGCTCAAAAATTCAGGGGTTGAAAAAACCTACTGCAACTTCCACTACAATATCTACATCCATCCTTTTTTTTTCTCAAACCGGTTTGGAGGCTCCATCTCTGTTTCGTGAACAGTCAGAGGGGAAAACTTAAGTTCTACAAGTGACATAACTTTTCCAAAGAATTCTTATATAGCGGCAGAGAAATCTGCTATTGTGAGATGATGCTGCAAGGTGTATAACCGAGAGGGAGCTAGAGCACAGGAGTGGAGCAGTGTCATAATAGGACCCTTAACAGTGATCTGTGTTTCCTGTAGGTCACATGTAGATTGCATTAGTCTGTCCTTTTTTCCTCAGTTACCTTGAGCCTGTGATCACTAATTGCTAATGTAACCTGCATGGACCACACTTACGTGGTATAAAGTCATAGAATTTGAGCTTATGGGTGCCAATAGGCATTGTATTAAGCCTCATCAAGCAGAAACCAGAGGGCGAGTCAGGAAAGAACAGAATGCAGCTCAGCTAGCAGAAACAGAAAAGATTATCTGGAGGTTATAACTTGAGCAGTTTAACAGCAGCTGTCAGCACAGTGCTGAGCTCAGCTGCTGCTGTGGAGACCACACTGCAGATGCACGCAGTATGAACAAACTAGATCCCCCACTGGGGGCGCAACTCTAATCCCTGGCCGTTTTGCAGGATGGAGGGGTCTCGGCTACATGAAAGTTTTAAAGTAGTGTTTTTAAGCTCATGTAATGGAATGAGCTGAGGATAGTGAAATGAAGAGAATTTGGTGGAATTGTGCAGGGGAAGTAAACAAATCTTTAATTATGCTGCAGTATATTTTGGTGGATATGTGGTGATGACCTGTTATAAAAGAAAAAATGTTATATTGCTTCCTGTTATACTGTTTCTGTCTTTATAGTCATCAAACCTAAAGTGCCTATAAAAAGTACTCACCTCTACGGAAATGTTCATATTTCATTGTCATATAACATTTATTCACAGTGGTAATGACTTTTTCTTTTAATAGGCTACTATATGTAAAAACCTAGCAGATACTTATTGGCCCCGTCCTAGCTCTCAAAGGAAGGGGAGCAGAGCACACCTTTGTCTGTGTATCATAAATCTGAAATCCAGACTATAAAGACATGATTATGGTTGTATGGGGTGATGAAATCTAAAGACTTAAATCTGGTAACTGCAAAAGGAAAAGTTAAGCAATAAATGCCAACACTGTTACTAACCACTTAAGGACCAAGCCTATTTCTGACATTTGTTTACAAGTTAAAATTATTTTTTTTTTTTGCAAGAAAATTACTTAGAACTCCCAAACATTATATATATATTTTTTTAGCAGACACCCTAGAGAATAAAATGGAGATTGTTGCAATACTTTATGTCACACTGTATTTGTGCAGTGGTCTTACAAACACATTTTTTTTTAACCACTTCAGCCCCTGAAGGATTTCACACTTTAGGACCAGAGCACTTTTTGCGATTTGGCGCTGCATTGCTTTAACTGACAATTGCGCGGTCGTGCGACGTTGTACCCAAACGAAATCTACGTCCTTTTTTTTTCCCACAAATAGAGCTTTCTTTTGGTGGTATTTGATCACCGCTGCGTCATTTCTGATCACCGTTATAAACAAAAGAAGAGCGACAATTTTGCAAAAAAACACACATTTCTTACTTTTTGCTGAAATCCAAATCCAAAAAATAATATAAAAAAACATTTTTTTTCAACGGTTTTGGCCGATTTGTATTCTTCCTCATATTTGTGATAAAAAAAAAATGCAATCAGCGTTTATTGATTGGTTTGCACAAAAGTGGCCGCGTTTACGGATGATGAGAATTAATTTCTGGGGTTTTTATATTTTTTAAATTTTTTATTAGTAATGGCGGCGATCTGCAATTTTTAGCGGTACTGTGATATTGGGGCGGACATGTCGGACCATTTTGCCACTTTTTTGGGACCATTGGCATATATACAGCGATCAGTGCTATGAAAATGCACTGATTACAGTGTAAATGCCTTTGGCAGTGAAGGGGTTAACCTGGGGGGCGCTGTAAGGGTTAACTGTGTTCTAACTGTGACAGTGTTTGACTGGCAGGGGAAGGGGAGTTATCACAGCTTCCATTTACAGGAAGGCTGTGATCACAGCCCTTCCCCCTCACACAGAACGGAGATCCGTGTTTACTTACACGGACCTCCATTCTTTCACTGTGGGGGGGGGGGGTCATCGCGGGTAGCCGGCGGAGATCGAGTCCACCGCACCCACTCCCTGGCCCCCCCCCCGAACACAGTGAGCGCGCCTGCGGCGGCGCGCACGCACTCACAGTGCATGATATCGCAGCCGCCGTCGTATGACGGCGGTTTGCGATATCGGGTCACCTTGTCGCCGTCAACCTGCGGTTGGAGTTCGGCAAGTGGTTAAAAATTACATTATAGTGTGAGATCTGGGGTCAAAAATACCTCAGATCTCACATTTACACTTAAAAGCAATACAAAAAAAAAAAATTTTTCTTTTCCATTAAAAAAAATTGTCCCTTTAAGGCCAGAGAGCGGAAGTGAGGTTTGATGTTGCTCCGATCCTCCAAGGGAATAGTGGACATCTTGCCCTCACTCGACTTACTGCCCATCAGGCCATGTGATCTTGTGGAGAATCCCCCGCTGAGAACACTTTTATGTTAAAGAGGATCGCTGGCTGTGGATAGATAGAAATACCGGGGTTATGGCAGCTATCTGCTGCCATAACGGTATTTAACCACTTCAGCCCCGGAAGGATTTCCCAGGTTAGGACCAGATCACTTTTTGTGATTCGGCACTGCGTCGCTTTAACTGACAATTGTGCGGTCGTGCGACGTTGTACAGAAACAAAATCTGCATCTTTTTTTCCCACAAATAGAGCTTTCTTTTGGTGGTATTTGATCACCGCTGTGTCATTTCTGATCGCCACAATAAACAAAGAGCGACAATTTTGCAAAAAAAAAAAAAAAAAGGAGTGAAGGCGAGAGACCGGAATTTCCCTGTTAAAAA
>BLSH010347680.1:998053-1009949 GCA_018402905.1 Glandirana rugosa
AAAAAAAAAAAAAAAAAACAATATTTCTTACTTTTTGCTAAAATTCAAATCCAAAAAAAAAAATAAATAAATAAATAAATAATGTTTTTTCATCAGTTTTGACCAATTTATATTCTTCCTCATATTTTTAGCCTTTATTGATTGGTTTTCGCAAACGTTGCCTCATTTACGGATGATGAGAATTAATTTCTTGGTTATTTTCTTTTCACTAGTAATGGCGGCGATCTGCGATTTTTAGCGGTACTGCGATATTGTGGTGGACACGTCGGACCATTTTGACACTTTTTTTGGGACAATTGGCATTTATACAGCGATCAATGCTATAAAAATGCACCGATTACTGTGTAAATGCCATTGGCAGTGAAGCGGTTAACCTGCAGGGGGAGATCTAGGGGTTAACTGTGTTCGCTGGGCGTGTTCTAAGTGTGGGGGAGCTGGGCTGTTATGGGCATAAGAGATCTAACTTATCCCAGTGACAGGGATCAGTAGATCTCTTATGTCCCCATTGACAGAGCGGGGAACCGCCGTGTTTACATCAGCGGTTCCCCATTCTTTGGCTCTGGCAGCTCATCACGGCTCGCCTGCGGACATCGGGTCCTCCCTTCGGAGGGTGTCGGGCACGCCGCCAGTGGTGTACGCTTGCCCCCTAGCTGCGCCTGTGCGAATTGCCGCCTATTTACGGCGATTCGCGGGGCACATCCACATTGCCGCAGTAAATATACTGTGCATGGTGTGGCACCGGTTAACATTGTAGCGACGTATATACCCGGTCGGCGGTCCGGAAGTGATTAAACTCCCAATCATCATTCATTCACATTGCTGCGAACAAGGTTATTATAAAACTAAGCATGTTTTATTTACAGAAAAATTAATGACATTTTTAAGAGAAAAATGCAGTTTTAATGTTCACACATACATTAGAATAGACCGGCACATACGGTAAATTGCAGAAACAAAATTACCTTCTAACATGCTAAGATGCATGGCATCATTTGCTCGTTTTGGAACACTAAGCATCACTTCTAGTCCATCTTTTATTTCTCCTTTGCCTTCTTCACAGCATGTCAACAGCTCCTAATGTGAAGGAAAAACACCACAAAAGCAATCACTAATCAGTTCCTAAAGTAATTACTCAAAACAAACTGCCTAAAGATAAAATGGGATTTTTGACTTACCGTAAAATACATTTCTCACTTAATTGATGGACACAGCGCTCCATTATTTGTAACCATAGGGTTGTACCACCCCCCCTACAGGAGTAGGACACTAGGCAGAAAAAAGACTTGGCTATGTCTATGGACAGTCCTGGGTGGTATACACCCCCTCTCTGCTATAGGCCTTCCGCTTAGTAACAAGCAGAGGGGTGGGTGCTGTGTCTGTCGAACTCAGAGAAATGGATTTTACGGTAAGTCAAAAATCCCATTTTCTCTTTCGTTAATTGACGGACACTCCATTATTCGTAACCATAGGGACGTCCCAAAGCAGTGACAAACATGAGTGGCGGGATAACGAAAAATCCCAAGGCTAACACAAGAGCCAACCAGGTAACAGGAACTCAACCGGAACAATACACCCTCAAGAGGGAAAAGAACCTCTAAACAGCAGCCTGCAAAACCTTGAGGCCAAAAGAAGTACCCATAGATGCCAGCACATCTACTTCTTAGAATGTTGTGACCAAGTGGTCGCCCTGCAAAATTACGCAACTGACGCCTGATGACAAAAGGCCCAGGAAACATCCAGCGCCCGAGTAGAGTGTGCCATAAGAGGGAAAAGGAGGAACCCGACCCCTAACAGAATAGGTCAGGGGCAATATCTGTCTAATTCATCCATAAATGGTCACAAAAGAAGCAGACAGCCTCTTTATTGGCCCGTCCATGATCACAAACAGCGAGTCTGACCTCCGAAAAAAAGATTCAGTGGCTGCCAAATCCATCCAAATCGCCTGAACCGCATCCAGGATGTGGAAGGCAAATTCCTTAGGATATGCTGACCAGGAATACAGAGAAGGCAACACAAGGTCCTTAATCAAAAGGAAATCATAGGAAGGAACAGTGGACAAGGCAAGAAACCTCGTATACTTGTGGAACCCCTGGTAAGGTGTATAAGATAAAGCCAACAGTTCCGACACCCAGCGAGCAGAGGTGATAGCAACCAACAAAGGTCACCTACTGAGACAGAGTAAACAGGGGATCCCCTGAATCTTTATAAACAGAGACTTCTGTAAAACCGAAAGCACCAAGTCCAGATCCCACGCAGTAGAAGAGACCACACCGGTGGAGACAGACGTCGAGCCCCTTGAATATAGGTACGCAGCAGGGAGTGCAAGACCAGGGGATGCTGAAGAAGACTGCCAAGGCTGACACCTAGCCCTTGATTTGGTACTCAAGGCCCATTTCTACTCAACCCCACATGAAGGAAGGGCAGAATCTGAGCCACTGAGAAAGAACGAAGGTGAGTGCCCAGCAACTTACACCAAGATATAAACTCTTTCCACATTAGGTGGTAGATTTTTCTAGGCGGTAGACTCCCTGGCCTTTAGCAGTGTCGAAAACTCAGCACCTGGCTCATCACAGCCAAGCCGTCAAAAAAAAAAATCAACTGTAAAGCAGGGTCTGGGACAGTAGATCCTGCCTGAGAAGAAGGAACATCGGCGACCAGGCATACCAGGTAGGTGTACCCAGGCTGACAGGACCAATCCAGAACCAATAGTGACCGGAATCCCCGCAGCATTGATCCTGCGCAAAAGCCACAGCAGAAGCTGGAGAGAAGGAAGGGCGTAGATCCAACAATACCGGCCCCACCAGTCACCAGAGCATTTGAAGTGCCCACCAGAGGATATTGTGACCTTGACAGAAACCTTGGTACCGTTCTGTTGAGCCGGGGCGCAAACAGACCCACCTCAGAAGTGCCCAATCGGAGACATATCCAATGAAAGACAGTCCAGTGAAGGGTCCACCCCGTGGTCAAACACCAGCAGACTAAGGCCTCTGCCAGCCAGTATTCCACTCCCGGAAACGGTGTTCTGCCCACTGGAGAATTCTGGCTACTGAGGGCTGCCAACACACTATTTGTCCTGCCCTGGTGATTTAAATAGGATACCGCCGTTGCATGGTCTGACAGAGCTCAGTCCCATGACACCTCCCCACCTGGACTAAATGGCATTGGTGGTGACCACTGTCCATATAAGGGAAGAAAGGATTTGCCCTGCCAAAGAACCGGAGAGCGAAGCCACCAGACCAGGGAACCCCTGGTTTTCTGGCTCAGCTGAATCAGATTGTCCAGAGACCTTGGGCACTTGTCTCATTACGCCAGGATCTCCATTTAAGGGAGATTGTATGGAACCATGCAAATGGAAAGGTAGCCTCATGCCCAACAACCGTATGCAGGTCAGCAGGGAGGCCCACCTGCCGGACAACAGTAGATGAAACGGGACAAGCAACTCCTGGAGTTTGTCCAGAGATAGGAACACTCTGGCCAGAACTGGAATCCGGGTCAGGCCCAGATAATCCAATGTTCTGTAAAGAGCCAGAGCAGTCTTCAGGTAGTATAGAAGGCAACTGAAATCTGTCAAGGTCTGTATATGAGCTATGTCGCCCCTAGGGGCAGTCGAGGACAGGTAACCCAGGCCCACAAACCCCCGCTGAGGTAACCTCGCCTGATCCGGGACCAACATCTTGTGGACTAGAGGAGTGACAGCAAGATGAAGGGGCAACACCCTGAGCTAGTAATGCTCTTCTCCCACAGCAAAATGAGGGATTGCTGGGGTCGGGCACATATGTGTAAGGCAGTCATTTGTGATGTTGAATAAAAGCTTGAAAGTCCCCATGAGGAAGAGACACAATCACCGTGCAGATGGACTCCACTATGAACTAATGTACCCACACAAAGCAGGTCAGGGCCTTGAGGTCCAGAATTGAATGCACCATGCCCTCCATCTTTTGGACTGTGAACAGGCTTGCATAAAACCGCAGGAACTGTTCCGAAATAGGAACCGAAACAAGCACACCCTGAACAGGGCTTGTACAGCCCCACGAGGAGAACTGCAAACTGTCCTGTGACCGACACACATTGGGAGGAAAAAACCTATTTGGGGAACAAGGCCGTTACACTATCTTATAACCGGACAAGATCAAGACGTCCACCCATTCCAGGTGTGGGTGAGGGCGCACACTCGTGCTGAAGGGGCATTATCCGCGGGTCAGAGAATTCCACTCTCGGCTTGCACGACCAGGTCATTTTGGAACCTCCCGAGGAGGGTTTGAAAAGTTTTGAACCCCTGTCAGTGGACCATGAAGAACGAAAAAACTGTGTGCCATGAAAGGAGGACCGTGTCTGCAACGAGGCTCCTTTCCCTTTTCAGACTGTGGATAAGATGTACCTACCCCCCCCAAGACACGTAATGATGCCATCCAGGGTAGCCCCAAAGCAACAATGTCCGATAAAAACCTAGTCTACAAACCAACACTTAGGCCACAATACAAGTCTAAGCACCACTACGGAAACTCAGCAACCAGGGGAACGGGGAACTGTGTGCAATAGGCATAACAGACCAACCGCAGCCCCTAGATCAACGTGTCTGCCAATTCAGCAAAGGCAGGGGGATTCTGCTCCCCCTCCAGGTATGTCTGCCTGATCTATAAAAGCCGGAGATTCCTCTACCAGTATCATGGTTGCCCTGTGCAACCAAGAGACAGGGGAATCCACCACTGGTGGAACAGTCCACTTCTTAAGGAAGAACCCCTCAAAGGGGTACCCCACCACAAGCTTCTTTGGAAGCAGAAAGGAGCACTTTGGACACTCACTCCGGCCACTCACTGCGGCCTAGGCCCCTCACAGGGGGCACTGCCTCCCAGGAGACGCCCACTAAGGCCCCGCACAGGGGGCACCATTAAGGCCCTGCCCAGGGGGTACCACTGAGCCCCCGCACCGAGGGCATCCACAGAGGGCCCACCTAATTAGGACCCCTCAAAAGGGGGTCACCCTCTGAGCCCCCCCAGTACTGCCCCACTGGCAGGAGGCGGCCGCGAGGCCTAGTAGGCCGCAAAAGCTGCGGCCTAAATTTTCAGCCGCCGGCCGCGAATGTGCCGCCCGCAGGGTGACTGGACCACATCGGAGCCGTGGAGAGGGGGTCGGACTCCAGCAAAGGAAAGTGGCAGCATCCGCCACCACCCCTGGGGGCGCTCCACACATTGCCCAGTCAGTAGCCCACACAGCTGCAGTCTAAATTAGAGATGGGCTGCTACAGGTTGCTCAGATTGTGGGTGCTCGGCCACTCGCTCCCTATGTCCAAACATCCAGGGTGAGCCCACAATGTACCCCCCCTGACAAACCTGGAAGTAGGGGGTTGCAATCAGACCTGGAGGAGGGGGGTGAACCCCGAAGGGACCGACAATCCCAGGGAGTACCCGCACCCCACACCCCATCCAGGAAAGGAGAGGTGGGGCCCCCTTACTTACCAATCCAGCAAGGCATGCGGGTAATGCTCCCAGACAGATCATCCTTGCCACCAAAGTGGGGGGCTGTCGGCCATGAGGAACGATGTTTAACTCGCAGAGCCAGCCCCCGTCCAGTGAGACAATGTCGCAGCCTAACTAGCCTGTAGCTGCTGTCTGCACTCGCTTGCCGGCCAGACTAGGGAGACCACTGGATACTTAGTGACCAGCCCGGCTGTTGATTGTAGATCTCACCGGAAAAAATCCAGGAAAAAAGAAAATAAACAAAAAATTGCTAGAACTAGAGATCCCAGCGAACTAGGTCCGTGCTCCTGAGTAGGCAGAAAAAAAAAACTGGAGGCCTATAGCAGAGAGGGGGGTGTATACCACCTAGGTCTGCCCATAGGCATAGCCAAGTATTTTTTCTGGCTAGTGTGCTACTCCTGTAGAGGGCGGTATAACCCTATGGTTACAAATAATGGAGCACGGTGTCTGTCAATGAATGAAAGAGAAATATATTTAAACAAATGACACATAAAATTGGTATGTGGTAGTTATTCTTAGAATGCATCTTATATATACCCACT
Organism: Glandirana rugosa; assembly: GCA_018402905.1. NCBI lineage: Eukaryota > Metazoa > Chordata > Amphibia > Anura > Ranidae > Glandirana > Glandirana rugosa. The sequence goes on from BLSH010347680.1 coordinate 1,004,073, forward strand.
GGGTTATAGCACATCCACAAAAGTAGGACAGTGGGGAAAAAAAAAAAGGCACAGCCAAGGGGCAGCCAAACTATTTACTAGAGGCAGCTCAGTCACAACACAGTACATAGTAACTGGTAGGGTTGAATAAAGTTATTGGTTTGTCCAGTTTAACCTAAATATATAGGTCAATACCATTGTTTGTGTCACTACCAGTATTTTTTGAAGGGTACATCTCTGATCTCAGACCACTGGGACATCCCAAAGCAGTGTCTACTGTGGGTGAGAAAGATAAACATCTCTCACAAGGCACAAACACCTGTGTGAGCTGGTAACAGAATATGGGATCTCCTCAATATGACTAAGTCCTGCAAGGGCCAGGTCCATCCAGTTAAATGACCATAGGGCCCGGAGGGGGGAAGAAACCCAGCACAGCACAAACTACCTCTAGATAGCAAAGTGAAAATTTTGTTCTGAGGCATTGATACCAGGACAAGAGACCTGGTTGAGGTAGGCTTATGAGACAAGGCCGCCAGTTCAGAAAACAGGCCTCTAAGTTATAAGAGTTTACAAATAAATAATCTTTTGGCCCGAATTTATGGGTAAAGGTATTATGCTACATTGCTTTGGTTAAAAAAAAACCCAGAGTATATTAATTAATATGTGAAAGTTAGAGTCCACAAACTGATACATCTATTTGAAAATTGACCAGTCCTGATGTACTGACTGTCTATTTCGTTTCACGAGGACGTAAAATGCCAGGAAAGTGCAAATAACCACAAAGTTGTCAAATAAGATATTTCTAAAACATAGTTTAAGCAAACCTATGCTGGGCAAATATGTATCAGTCTGTTTGTTCAATCGGTGGGTTAAAAGGAAAAAAAAATAAATAAAAAATGAGCTGAAACTGTAACAACACAATCGAGGAGGATGGAGGAATCCTCCCCACTGTGTCATTGTATTCTGACAGTGAGGAGACTTGCCCACCATCAGAATTAGGGGAAATTGTTATCATACTTACCATAGTTTTCCTTTCCTGGAGGCTCATCATGTCAGCCTACATATGGGTCAGGTCCTCCCCTCTGACCCCCACCGGACAACCCACTAAATGAAAAGGAGGACCTCCCTATACCCCTACATTCCTAAACCAACTCGCCACGGAACATCAGGGCGGGAAACCCTAGGCTGACATGATGAGCCTTCAGGAAAGGAAAATTACGGTAAGTATGATAACAATTTTCCCTATTCCTGGCGCTCATCATGTCAGCCTACCTTTGGGATCTAACTAGCATACAAAAAACAGGGCAGGAAAAAAAACACACATCACTCCAACTCAATGCCCATAAAATCTGTATTATAGTAGACAGAAAGATCGGCGGTCAGCACCGAATTGCCCAATGCCCAAGCCGGGCTGTACATTACATTTAAGCAATAATGAGCAATGAAAGTGTTTGAATACTTGGATTACCAGGATTCTAGATGGGGCCATTTGATCAATTTCAGGACTAACTGATAGATAACCAGTTATTTGCCAGCTTGAAATTCTGCATTCTCTGCAGATACGTTGAAAAAATGACCTAAAAATTGCGTCCATTCTTGACCAATCTTCCTGTCCTGAAACTGCAGACAATGAAGGTTGCACCACTTCCAAACGTATATGAGGAAAGCTCCAACCTTTTGAAGAAAAGATGGCACTGGATTAAGAACCTTTGTCTTGAAATGGCTCAAAATATGGAGACTTGGCTGAGAAAGCGTGGATTTTTTCCTAGACAAGACTGGTTGTTGATTTAGCTATAAGGTTGCTTGTGTGAAACCTGATCTACAAAAAGAACCGTTAGAGCTGAAATGGTCGACAACTGGACCGAACTGTAGCCAAGCCCTTTGTCTAGGGCCGATTGCAAGAGTGCCAAGACCTCAATACGAGAGGAAGACTCAGGATTGAATTGAATAGAATAATCAATGCCACACCAGGAGATGCCATTAAATACAATTGCAGGGTGCCCCACTGAGCAAAACAGGTATAAGAAACATCCATTTGTTTAGATCCAGAAAGTGTGTGCTCCAAAAGTGTCTGCTCACACATTCTCCACCCTGGGAAGGTAAGACACTGACAGGGACAACAGATTGCACTCTGGCAACCAAAAGATGTGTGCCGCAATCTGCCCAAGGCTGCTTTTCTCCATGATTCAACATATATGCTACTGTCTGAATCCTTGAGATGGTCTTGAAATAGTGGTGCAAAGATCAGTAATGCCCCCTGTGCCTCCATCAACTCTAGAATGAGGAATCGCTCCCTTTAATCTTCCTTGAACAAACTGGTTCTGACAGTGAGCTTGACCCACTGCTGGAGTAAAGCAAGCTTAAAGTGCTGAGATGCCATCGAGCCCAGGCCACTGTGGGGACTGCTGCATTCACCAATACACTCATACAATGCCCTGCCAATATCAAATGACTTGTCTTCAGAGCGCGGAACATCAAGATCAAGAGGAGCATCTTCTTCTGTGGAACGAATACTTTCCCCACTGTCATTTAAGACAACAAGAAACAACCGCTGTGAGGGAACAAGCTGACTCTTGCTAAAGATGAGCAACCAACCAAAGCTCTATAGCATCTCCAGGGCCCTCATCCGATGATTCAGAAGCCTCCTAACTTATTTTCACTGCTTTCCATCTAAAATGTATCTTATCAGCCTCAGAAAGGAAAAATTAAAAAGCAGACACAGGTCATCCTCCTACATATATTCTTCTTTGGAAGAGTCTGGTTGGTCGGCCTGAGAAAGCTATTGAGTCTAGCTCCTGGCTTCGGAAGGAAAATTGGACCTTGCCAGAATAGATGACCCTTGCACAAGGTGAGTCCAAACAGCTCTTTTATAGTGTCTTGATCTCATGTTTAATGAATTGTGACAATTGTGTCATCATCTTAATCCCCGACTGTCTGAGCAAAGCAGGATTCATAAAGTCATGTTCATGCACATCTTGGCAGAGCCTGAAGAGGGCTGCCTTTCCTGGGAAGTAGATGTGTACGGTCCCCTACCTTATTTAGTAGCGCTGGTCTTTATTCGGGGTTGGCATTTGCTTTCCTGCAGAAAAAGAAGGCAAGAAAAAACATTGAGCTTGTTCAATGACTATTAAGCAGCAGTGCCGTGCTTCCTCCATACAGAAGCTCAGTAACCAGTGATAAGGAAAATGTCCACTCCAGTCATGATATTGCACTGCTTCTACATTGAGAGTGATTTACACTCATATGCCACCCCAGAGACCAGCAGAGGGGCTCCCTGATAGATGATGCATTTAGCATGTGAGCACAGGGACCACATCCCTGTGGAACAGGATGGACAGCCCAAAGTTTATTCAGGCTAGGTAGGAGACTTGTGCCAATTTCCTGGACCCGGTCCCTTCCCGGGCGAGTGGAAACAACCCCTTTAGAGTGTATTTACATGTTTACTGAATGTGACAACCTGTTAGGTGTCATCATCTTGTCTTTGCTTGCTTCAAACAACAGGATTCACACAGTTCTATTCCATCTGCATCTTCTCCTGGAAGAGTCTAGAAATAGTTGATTGCACAGTGTGAGTGGAAACCACTTCTTCAGAGTGTATTGCTCACATGTTTAACGCATGTGACAACCTATTTGGTGTTGATATTTTTGTCCTTGACTGCTTGAAGCAGCAGGGTTCATAGTCACGTTCATTAGTATCTTCTCTTTGATGAGATTGAAGCTGATCGTTTGCCTGGAAAGCCCCCAAGACTGCATATTGCCAGTATAGGCAACCCCTCATTAGGCCAGTGGACACATTCCTTAGAGTGTATTGACCACAGGCTTAATGAACGTCACAACCTGTTAGCTGCCGTCATCTTTATCCTCGGTTGCTTGAACAAAGCAGTATTCTTGCAGTTGTGTGATCCTTAATCGCTATTCGTAAGCACCTGCATAGGATTGGTTTGCCTGGAAAAAAAGACTTGGAGACTGTTCAATGTCGGAACAAGTAACCCCTTCACGGAGAGATTGGAAACACACCTCTAGAGTGTATAGACCATGTGCTTAAACAAATGTGACAGCCTGTTAAGTGTTGCCAACCAACAGGCTTCGTACATCACATTCATGCGTAACCTCTCTTGGAAGAGTCTGAAAGAGTTGATTTTCCCACAGTGTGAGTGAAAACAACCCCTTTAGGCTCTGTTTCCACTAGTGCGGCTTGTCATGCGACTTTGGACACAAAGTCGCATGACAAGTCACAATCCATTGATCTCAATGGCACCCATTCCCATCTAGCGACTTTGAAAATCGGTGACTTTGAAAAGGTGCCTGCATCAATTTGATGCGACTTTGGAATCACACCAGTGTAAACGTAGCCCAAGATATATAGGTGTCATCAAGAAACACACAGTGCTTTGCCTGCCAAAGCATGAGCGACACAGGACCAGCTTAAGGCCCTGCTTGATGCCTGCTAACTGAAGGGACTAAATGTTAAAGCCCATAGTTAATTTCTCATACACCTAAAAGAAAACTTACTTGAACGGTGCCCCTTACCTCCTTAGCAATGACTGGCTACCAGGAAGAATTGATGCTCATGGCTTAGCAATATAAGCAAACGGCTTTGCAGCAAACTGGCAGAAAGACAAGGTAACCATACATAGTCTTACTGCACCTCTTGGACCTCACTTATATCTGATCAACAGGATACTAAGCAAGAGTCATTTGGAAATTTAATATATCAAACGTTACTCATCTACTTCAAATGATAGCCCTGCCACTTTATAAAGCAGTTTAAAAAAGGGATTTTTTGTATAACTTACCGTAAAATCCTTTTCTCTGCGTTCACTGACAGACGCAGCCTTCTTATGACACATGGGGTTATGCTCATCCTACTAGGAGTAGCCTAGGCAAAACAAACAAAAGTGTAGGTTGGCCCCTCCCAGGGGGCCGTCCTCACCTTAGCATATAATCCCCCTGCTCTGTACAGCACATCAGTTCGTAACAAGCCGTACAAAACCAACGCAGAGGGGTAGGTGCTGCGTCTGTCAGTGAACTCAGAGAAAAGGATTTTACGGTAAGTTATACAAAAAATCCCTTTTTCTCTTCCGTTCACTGACAGACGCAGCCTTCTTATGACACATGGGGATGTCCCAAAGCTGTGCCAATCAAGATGGGTGGGCAAATCATAACAACTGTACCCAACAGAAAAACGCCCTCTCAGGCGGCGCTAACCGCGCCTATACTGCCGCTTGCAACACCTTGCGGCCAAAAGCAGCATCTGAGGATGCCGAAACATCAATTTTGTAAAACTTAGTAAACATGTGCACTGAGGCCCAAGTAGCTGCCTTGCACACCTGAGACACTGAAGCATGGTGTCTAAACGCCCAGGAAGTACTAACTGCCCTGGTGGAATGAGCCGTGACTGGGAACGGGGGAACCTTACCCCGATTCTCATATGCATGAGTCACGGTCTTCCGTATCCAACGAGATACGGTAGCTGACGAGGCCGCCATACCTTTGTGCGACCCTTCCATCAGCAAAAATAAAGAATCAGACTTCCGAAAGGAAGCTGTAGAAATTAAATACACCCGCAAGGCCCTCACCACATCCAAAGAATGCAGCTCAACTTCTTTGGGATGTGACGGGTGCGGGCACAATGAGGGGATAACCGTATCCTCATTTAAATGAAAGGAAGAAACCACCATCGGAAGAGATGAAGGGGAAGGCCGCAGAACTGCCTTGTCCTTATGGAGGACCAAGTAAGGTGACCTGCAGGATAATGCAGCTAACTCCGACACCTGATAGCCACCAGAAAGGCCACCTTCTGCGACAACAACTGTAAGGGAATGTCTGTAAGGGAATGTCAACAACAGCGTCTTCCACCGGAAAGACCACCGATAGTCCACAGCCTCAATCGACGTA
>BLSH010347680.1:1026952-1044555 GCA_018402905.1 Glandirana rugosa
TAAGAAGGACGTATATGTCATGTCATGTCAACCATCCACAATGACATCTCGGTGGAAGTTCCCAGAAGGCGTGGACCAGTTTCAAAGCTTTGCTGTATGCACGAATACAATAAATTCATGGGGGGGGGGGGGTGTGGATTTAAATGATCAGATGTTGCAGCCCTACCTATTCACAAGAAAGTCCCTGTTCTGGTATAAAAAAGTTGCTATTTACCTCTTTCATTTGGCCATGTACAACTCTTTTATCACGTATCAAAAATCGACCCAACACCAAGTATCCAACACTTTCCTAAAGTTTATTGAAGATGTCATCACTGCCCTGCTATATCCACAAGGATTAGCCCCAGAAATCCTTCACTCAGATTGTGTCAGCCTGCCTTCTTCAATACCCTAGCCATCGCTCCAGTTGAAGTGCCAGAATGGTTTGCAGAATTCCAGATTCGCAACAAACAACGCATGCACACCCCAATGAAAACCCAAGACCAAGGATCTCGGAGACGACGCTCCCCATCGGAACATCGATCCAACCTTCGAGGTCCCGTGCAACACAACACATCCAGTCCCACCAAGGCCCCGCACAATAGAAGAGCACAAAGAGACTATTGACAACTTCAGGCCTAGCCAAGAAGACAGATAAGTTACCTCTTTGTCACTTACAGCGATCCTTACCTTGACTCTACCACCCCTTTTTTTTTTTTGACTAGGCCGCTGACAGGCTTCGTCAACATGCCTAGATTATCACCTTGGCACCCATGCCGTGGCCCCACTACATCCATACAACATACTGTCTTCCTTCCGCATGGGCCACGGGAGGATCTTGATATGCTATAACAGTATTGTGTTGCTTTTTTTTTTTTCCATCTTGCTTCTTTCCTCCAGGTTCTCTTTCCGGTCTTCTCCACACCTTCTCTGCAGGGGGCGGCAAACGCTGCATAACTTCCTAATATAGTGCTCCCTATGGGGTCCTTAACACTCCCCACCATAACCCTAAGGGCGCCCCCCTCTGCAGAGATGTGGACAAGCACCAGGCCATTGTTACGCATTTGGTTCAATTAAGATTATGAGAGGCTAGTTTAATTACTCTAGCCGGTTACTACATGGTTTCAGTTTGTTAGATATATTCTGTTTTTAACCGACGGGAGAGCATGGACACCACTGTGGGGTAATGTTAAAGGTTTCAAGGACTGAAATTGCCCATTCCCCCATGCTCAGCAGTGTGAGCCAAACCTAATTCACACTTACTCTTATTAACTGTAACATACCATGATCTTTTGACAACACTAATTGTCTCTTGCGATGTGCATAAATCTCAATCCCGAGACCCCCTGAGGTACCCATGCTCGAATAGAGGCTTTCTTGTATTATCAACTCTTGTATTATCTACTCTTATATCGTTACACCTTGTTATACTGACAGCCTGTTAATTCATTTTATTGGTATTTTGTCAGATCATTTAACCGTCCTCCTCTCTAATGTCAAATCCAGCCTCCCACAGTGGGACCCTCAAAACACGTAAAAACAACCATAAATTTAAAAGATCTAGCTAGCCACTGATCCCAGTCAGATACCCCCATAAACGGGGGAACCAATAATTGACTAGAGGTACGTCACACCTTTAGTCCCCGACGTCTCTATCTAGACTCCAACTCAACACAATCCATTACACCTACTACTTAAACTGCTCCAGGAAGCCCCCACTATAACTCAGACGCTGATCTCCCATCAGCTATCGCTCCGACCGCCTCAAACCAAGTTGAGAAGAGTGATCCATCGTATTCCTGTACGGTACTTAGACACAGTTCGAAATTAATACCCAGCCTCACTCTCCGAAATTCGAATAACCCTTCAGAGAACATATTTGCGTACCCCTATCTCGAACATAACCCTACTAGACGACACCCCGACCTCGAGAAACTTCTCTATTGGTGATTTATAGATACTCATTAAGAAAGTAAAAAGCCTCTGGTATATCATGGCCACTCTAAAAATCCTATCCCTCAATACGAAGGGTCTTAACACCCCTGAAAAAAGGTCACACGTTTTGACATATATCCACAAACAAATGGCAGATGTTGTCTTCCTACAGGAGACTCATTTTAAAGCCGACGCAATCCCGAATCTGTGCAATTACAGATACCCCACAGTTTCCCATGCACCTAACCCCCATGCTAAAACCAAAGGAGTCTCCATCCTCCTTTCCAAAAACTGCCCACTCCAAATTAGCCAATCCAATTCCGATCCAGACGGAAGATTTATCCTCTTAAAAGGAACAATGGCCAATAAGCCGGTCACTCTAGCAAACATATGCTCCTAATACCTCTCAAGTCCCATTCTTTCTATCTTTAAGGAATCACATCCTAGACTTCCAAGAGGGAATGCTGATCGTAGGAGGGGACTTTAATCTCCCCCTCAACCCACTGCTAGATACTTCACCTCCTCAATCCAATACAGCGCCCTGCGTTCAATAAAAAGGTGCCTACTTGATATCACCTTACATGACTCATGGCGCACCCTTCAATCCCACATGAAGGATTACACCTTCTTCTCAGCTGACCACAACAAATACTCCAGAATCGATGCTATCTATATTTCACAAAGGGACCTCCCCTTAATACGAAAGACGTCAATAGAGCCTATGTTCCTGTCCGACCACCATCCAGTGACCCTGCCACTTAACATCCCCCATGTACCACAAGCACCCAAGTACTGGAGATTAGATCCCTCAGTACTGACAGATCCCGCTACCTTCCCAAGAATACAAAAACACTTACACCAATTCTTCTAGGAAAACGTTATTCAAGATGTCCCCCGAATGTCCATTTGGTTGACGCATAAATGCGATAAGGGGAGAACTCCTCATACTCACAGCAGAACGCAAAAAAGCCAGAAAAACCCATATTACTGACCTCCTCTCAAAGATATCCACCCTTGAAAAAGCACATAAAAGATGCCTGGTAGATGAGACACTACAAGAGCTAATCCAGACCAGATCTGATCTAGTGAGTGCACTAAATAAAAAAACAAAGATAAACTTCATATTGCCTCGAAAACTTTTTATGAGTTTGGGAACAAAGCAGGCAAACTCCTAGCCCCATCAATCGCAGCAAAACGTGCCAACACCAACATTCACTCCATATCTAAATCTAAGGGAGAAAATGTCACAACTATTCCTGACATAGCGCAACAATTTGTTGCATACTATAAACAACTATACCATTGACAAGCCACATCCACACAACCGACACCCCCACAACGACAGGAATCAATCAGATCCTTATTAAATAACTGCAGTCCCCCCCAATCCCAGAGGACAAAATAATGGATCTAGAAAAGCCTCTTGTGTTGGAAGAGTTGCATTTAGCATTGAAACAATCCAAACCTGGGAAATCCCCTGGCTCGGACGGCCTGACGACAGGGTATTATAAATCCTTCATAGACATACTAACTAAACACTTTCTATCCACTTTTAACTCTCTAGCCCAGGGAACCCCACCCCCACGCAATCTCCTATCAGTGCATATATCTGTAATTCCCAAACCCGGGAAAGATCCCTCAATTGTCCCTAATTTCCGTCCGATTTCACTTTTAAACGTGGACCTGAAGTTATTTGCCAAGATACTAGCGAACAAATTGCTCCCTCTACTCCCACAGTCTATATCACTTGACCAGATAGGTTTTGTTCCAGGCAGGGAAGCCAGGGACAATAGCCTAAAAGCAATTAGTATTCACCACTGGATCACGACGAACAAACAAGACTTTTTGCTTTCCCTGGATGCGGAGAAGGCTTCGATAGAGTGGCCTGGGACTACATGTCAGAAACATTACAAGCTCTAGGAAACAGAACACATATGCTACACTATATTCTGGCATTGTACTCGAACCCCACGGTAAGGGTGAGGGTCAACGGCCACCTATCGGACACCTTCCCCATTGTGAATGGGACCAGACAGGGATGCCCCCTCTCACCTTTAAAATTCATCTTGACTCTTGAACCCCTTCTCCGAAACATTAGGAGCAACTCCGACATAAGAGGCATTAAAATTAAGGATAAAGAATTCAAACTGGCTGCCTATGCCGACGACGTCCTGCTCTTCTTATCCGAACCACACACCATGTTACCCAACCTCCTCCACGACCTAGACATCTTCAAGACTATTGCAGGGCTAAAAATTTATCTTGATAAATCAAGTGCGTTAAACATCTCCCTACCCACTCAGATCATTCAGCAATGCAAACAAAACTACCCTTTTAAATGGAACTCCGATGCCATCACATGGAACACAACTCCCAGTCAGTCTGTCCGACCTTTATGCTAAAAACTACATGCCCATACTGTGCTCTATCCAACACGACCTAAAAACGTGGTCTACAGGCTTATTCTCATGGTTTGGCAGAGCCACAACTATCAAACTGAATATCCTTCCCAGGATAGTATATGTCATGTAAGCTGTACCTATCATGATTCCCAAAGCATTCTTTGCTTCCTTGAGAAAGGCTTGCTCTGACTTGATTTGGGCAAACACCCGTGAATTAGCATGGACAGACTGACACTGCCCAAAACAAAAGGTGACATCGGACTTCTAGATTTTTCAAAATATCAATCCGCCTGCCAACTCACCAGAATAGTAGACTGGCATGTACACGCCAGCTCCAAAGCCTGGGTGACAATTGAACAAGCCTTCTCCCCAACCCCTTTGCACCTCCTCCCATGGTTATGAAGCATGCACTTTCCACAAGGTTGTAAACAACATCCATTGGTCCACGCCACACTAAAAGCCTTAGAGTCGTGCTGCAAACATCTGAACATATCTTCTACACCGAGTCCACTCACTCCCATATCACATAATCCAGACTTCCCCCCAGGCCGCAACACACACATCGTACCAGAAATTAAACCCAACCAAGATCCGCGAGCAGAGTCTTTCTTTCAGAACAAAAAGTTTATACCCTATGAAAAGTTTCTTGAGGCTAACGCTAACAACCCATCCCACTTCTGGACTTATCGACAATTAGAACATTTCCTCAATAACCCAAAACACAGAACAAACATCTCCAGACCACGTACAGCATTTGAAAGGCTCTGCATGCAGTCCACACCGCAGAGGCACTTAATCTCAGAAATATACACCATCCTTTTTTTCAAATATCGATATCAAACACAATGCTCTCATCAAAACGTGGGGAAAGGAAAAGGAGCTCAACTTAGACTTAACCCCTGAAGAATGGGGAAACATTCTTACACATATACGCAAGGGAACAGTTAATGTCTCAGCCCAAGAAAACAGGTATAAAATCCTGTCACAATGGTACAAAACACCCTTACAGCTTCATAAAATTAACCCCTCTATCCTTGCAACGTGTTGGCGCTGCTCCACAGAAGTAGGCTCTTTCTTACACATATGGTGGACATGCCCCAAAATTACCCCCTTCTGGACAGAGGTTCATTGTTTGACCACTCAAATCTCCACATACACGATGAAGTTCTCCCCTTTACAACTGCTCTTGCATCATACATCAATCCCTCAAAAACTTTACAGAAAATCCCTTACACTGCATCTACTAAACGCAGCCAAATTAACCATTCCTACACGTTGGCACCAAATCCCCCCTCGATACAAGATTGGTTCAATAGAATCAATAAAATAGAAGAAATGGAAGACCTCATTCATCAAGCAAACAAGACCCCCCACAAATTCCGAACAATATGGGCATCTTGGCAACACTTTAAAACCTTAGAGGAATACACCTCCCTCACAACTGGTTAAACCTTGACCTGATTTGCAAGGAGCTTGAGCCCACTTACATCTACAGATACACTTAACTTGCCATATACCAGAGGCGACCTACATAAAACATCCAAAGTACTCCTGAGCACCACAACACAATATTCCCCCAACAATCGAAGACAGAGGAAGGGCCAAATTAACCCATTCATTTAGGAGGATAAAGGAGGTACTAACTCTCCCCGACTTTAGTAGTTGGCCAGAATTAATGTATACTTACCAAACACTTTCTCCAAAACTCTGACACGAGTAAGACATAAGAGGAGCTTCAGGGTTGCCCCGGTGGGCTAAACCCCCGCACCCCCATCCGACCACTAGTTCCCACTTGGGGTACTTAGGTGGTCTGGAGGCGCAGGGGGGGGGGGGGGTCCGCTGGGGTAACTAGAGTGCAGGTTACATGACACAAAGGCTCTGTTCAACCATTCACAACCTTTCATTGGTTGCACACACCTACATAAATGTGCTAAATGTTGTGTTTTTGAATTTATGACTTTTAACACAGAGAAACCTTAACAATGCCTATGAGACTAAAAAGTGTATTTGATAGTCAACTTCTCTGTAACATTGTTTTTTCCACAACGTTCAATATTCCAGTTTGTGTTTATTGTTTGCAATATCTCAATAAAACTGATTTGGAATAAAGAAAAGAACCAGCCTTAAAAAGACAGTGCTCCATTTGGTTTTGGCTGGGCAGCACAAAAGTGCTGTGGACTGACTGAGAGGATGAGACAAGAGTGAGAGCCTGACGGAGAGTATTGCAGACAGTTTTTTGCTTCACTTGCGGCACCAAAAGGGGAAGTGCATGCTGTTGGCCCTAACAGCAGAAGTGCAAAGAAAGATTGCACCAATGAAAGCGGTTGCCTGTGGCAACAAGGAAGTAATTTGTGTCACAGACTTTTGTAGTCCCATGTCACTCAAGGATACCATTGTGGGCTATAGTTGAAGGCTGGTCTGGAAACCGCTGGGCTGAGCTGGTACTGCCAATGTCGCCGATCAGGCTATTTAAACATCCTGCACCCTGTAGCAGGTGCTGTCTGACCTACAGCAAATCCATGTTCCCGAGAGACTTGTACCTGTACACTTCCTGTTCCTGTGACCCCGGCTTGACCTGATTATCCGTGCTATCTGCCTGAACCGACCTCTGCTTGTCCATGACCACTCTCTTTGCCTGATCCCTCTGTACCTCGCTGCCTGCCCACTGACGACCCTGCCTGAACCCGACCATCCATCTGTCTGATCCCTCTGCACTGTTTTGCCTGAACGTTGGCTGACCCAACCTGAACCACTACTCTCTGTCTTGCACGGACCTCTGGAAGACATCTTACCATCACCTGTGTCTGAATCCAGCCCTCGTGCTCCCGTGTGCTCCAGCGCTCCCTGTCTGCTCTACCAGGGGTTCTGGAACCAGGGCCGTAAGAGAGGTTGTTCCCCGCATGAACCAGACTCCACCGCCAGGATTGTGACACTGCCACTTATTCCTGAAAAATACAGAAACGTTTACAGTGGGATGGTTGCTAACAAAGATGACTATGACAGCGATAAAGCCGCAAACCGGATTAAAGAAGGCTGGAAAAATTCCAGAAGGAGTGAGCAACAGGCTCACCCGCAGCTTGAAAGGAGTGTGGTCACCCCTAGCAACGCCGGTGATGCCAGTCCCAGGAATTGCAAGGCTAGGGGATCACCTACAGAGGCTTATGGCATGCATAAAACAACCCAGAGTCCTGGAAATAAAAGTCAAGATGTTTGGGAAAGCCAGCAAAGAGCAGCTGAGAGGATGCCATCTCCCTTAGCAACCAGAGAAAGTCACAAGATCCCATGCCTGGAATGTGCTAAAATGGAACATGATTTTTTGTCTTGTCCCTGGTCGTGGGGTACAGCGGGAGACAATGTTGCAGAGGTAAATTTGTCTGCGGGGCCAGATTCCTGCCCAAATGTTTGCAGTTACACCTAGCAACAGGGAGGAAGTACCTGTTGTGCCTGTAGGGGGTGCTAAGGAGTTTGAAAAGGCTGCTGCCATTCTATCCCATGGCCACCAGGGAGAGTTGGCCAGCAAAAGTGCGATAGAGGACTGCTTCATGAGAAATCATACTCAATTGAAGATGGTGACCCCTACTACTGAGATGGGTAAGACTGTCTTTGATGAAATAATGGCTGGAGCCGCTGGTTTCATGCTGAAAAAGACTGGTTATGAGACTGTCCATGGTGATGTGAGAGTGGCCAAAGTTAGTGGGGCCACTGAATATGCTCTTGGGAGTGACTTTTCCCTGTACAGTACCCTATACAGTGGGGAGGCAGGGGTTAAAGTCAAACTTGCACCTGTGCATGCTACTCAAGAGGGAAATAATGGTGTGTTTAATGTTTGTAAGGTCCAAGTTGGTAGTGGGCTAGGACACCTGCAAGAGCTAAAAATGCTATAAATGTTGATAATGAAAAGTTTGCTGCTATTGGGAAAACCCCAGGTTATGGTAAAGCAAAAGCTGTGGTTAAAATGTGTGGTAAGGCAGCCCAGTTGTCCCTGGAAATCTCCAGGAAACTTCATATATTGGAGCCGGAGGTTGCCCTGGACAACTGTGATGTCACTCTGGTGGGACAGAGTGGAACTGCAAATTTTACTGCGAATATGTTAGTGCAATCTGCTAGTACTGAAAATGTGCAGGTAAATAATCGGTTATGCAACTTGTGGACAATGCAAAGATGTGTGAGGTTTATGAAGTGCTACCCGAGCAAGGAGGTGGATGTGGTGTATTGTAACATGTGTTAAAATCTGTATTGCCGAAATCTGACATCATTCATAATGATTTACTGTACTTCACAAAAGTGAGTACACCCCTCAAACTTTTGTAAATATGTTATTATATCTTTTCATGTGACAGCACTGAAGAAATTACATTTTGCTACAATGTAAATTAGCGAGTGTACAGCTTGTATAACAGTGTAAATTTGCTGTCCCCTCAAAATAACTCAACACACAGCCATTAATGTCTAAACTGCAGGCAACAAAAGTGAGTACTCCCCTAAGTGAAAATGTCCAAATTGGGCCCAATTAGCCATTTTCCCTCCCTGGTGTCATGAGACTCATTAGTGTTACAAGGTCTCAGTTGTGAATGGGGAGCAGGTGTGTTATATGTGGTATTAATGCTCTCACTCTCTCATACTGGTCACTGGAAGTTCAACATTGCACCTCATGGCAAAGAACTCTCTGAGGATCTGAAAAAAAGAATTGTTGCTCTACATAAAGATGGCCTAGGCTATAAGATTATTGTCAAGACCCTGAAACTGAGCTGCAGCATGGTGACCAAGACCATACAGTGGTTTAACAGGACAGGTTCCACTCAGAACAGGCCTCACCATGGTCGACCAAAGAAGTTGAGTGCACGTGCTCAGCGTCATATCCAGTGGTTGTCTTTGGGAAATAGACATATGAGTGCTGCCAGCATTGCTGCATAGGTGGAATGGGGTGGGGGGTCAGCCTTTCAGTGCTCAGACCATACGCTGCACACAGCATAAAACTGGTCTGCATGGATGTCATCCCAGAAGGAAGCCTCTTCTAAAGATGATGCAAAAGAAAGCCTGCAAACAGTTTGCTGAAGACAAGCAGACTAAGGGCATGGATTACTAGAACCATGTCCGGTGGTCTGAGACAAAGATAAACTTATTTGGTTCACATGGTGTCAAGTGTGTGTGGCGGCAATTAGGTGAGGAGTAGAAAGACAAGTGTGTCTTGCCTACAGTCAAGCATGGTGGTGGGAGTGTCATGGTCTGGGGCTGCATAAGTGCTGCCGGCACTGGGGAGCTACAGTTCATTGAGGGAACCATGAATGCCAACATATACTGTGACATACTAAAGCAGAGCATGACCCCCCTCCCTTCAGAGACTGAGTCACAGGGCAGTATTCCAACATAATGACCCCAAACACACCTCCAAGATGACCACTGCCTTGCTAAAGAAGCTGAGGGTAAAGGAGTTGGACTGGCCAAGCATGTCTCCAGACCTAAACCCTATTAAGTATCTGTGAGGCATCCTCAAACGGAAGGTGGAGGAGTGCAAGGTCTCCAACATCCACCAGCTCCGTGATGTGATCATGGAGGAGTGGAAGAGGACTCTAGTGGCAACCTGTGAAGCTCTGGTGAACTCCATGCCAAAGAGGGTTAAGGCAGTGCTGGAAAATAATGGTGGCCACACAAAATATTGACACTTTGGGCGCAATTTGGAAATTTTCACTTTGGGGTGTACTCACTTTTGTTGCCAGCAGTTTAGACATTAATGTCTGTGTATTGAGTTATTTTGAGGGGACAGCAAATTTACACTGTTATACAAGCTGTACACTCACTACTTTACATTGTAGCAAAGTGTCATTTCTTCAGTGTTGTCACATGAAAAGATATAATAATTTTATCTGTGGACTTACAAAAAGCTTTTGATATGGTAGATTGGGCTTACCTGTTTGATGTTTTCGGCAGATGGGGTTTCAGCCCTTATTCCTTAAGACTATGAGAGCCCTCCACTCAAATCCCACTGCTCAGGTTAAACTTCATAACTACTATTCGGATCCATTCATCATATCTAAGGGCACTAGACAGGGCTGCCCCTTATACCCCCTAATATTTGCTATTGCAATGGAATCTTTGGCAATTGCCATCGGGGAAAACTCAGACATCCAGGGAGTAAGGTGCGGCACCAAAATGCACAAGTGAGCTTTATTTGCAGATGATCTGCTTTTATTTATTATGTCCCCCCTCACCTCTATCCCCCCCGCCCGAATAATCCAAATTTTAAAAGAGTTTGGGGAAGTTTCCGGGCTTCATGTAAACTGGTCCAAATCAGCGGCCTTAAATGTCTCCACCCCGGAGCCGATAGTACACTGCCTCAGGGAGCTTTACAGGTTCACCCGGAGTCCTTCCCAGATTCCTTACCTGGGGGTCAATCTGGCAGCCAACATTAGCCAACTTTACAATGTCATTTACCCACCGCTATTTCAGAAACTTTCAGAGGACCTCTCAAAGTGGGGCCAGGGAGGCCTTTCATGGCTTGGTAGAATACACTCAGTTAAGATGACCCTACTCCCTAGGATTTTACACATCTTTCACTCCCTCCCCATCCCTATAAAGAGACCTCAATTAATGAAACTACAATCGCAAATTTTGAAAATTATTTGGGGCCAAAAAGGCTTCAGATGTCCAGCTATTGTCCTCTGCAGGAGACGTACCCAGGGGGGACTGGGCCTCCCACATCTCTTTATTTCCAAGCTGCTCAGCTTGCCTAGTTCTCAGCCATCTTTGCTAGAGGGGAAAAACCAGATTGGTTAACAACGGAGAGGCAAGCAGTTCCGATAAACACTACTAATTTCTTGGTAGGACCCCCCATAAGTTGAGGCCCCCTATCCTTGCCACCACCCTGTCCCATTCAATAGCCCTCTGAGTACGTTCTCAAACCCCCCTACTTAGTATCCAACCTTCGTCCCCTCAATCGCCTTATTTAATAACCCCAGCTTTCCGCCAGGCTAGGAAATCCGAGCCTTCCAATGGTGGACAGATAAAAGCTTATTCCAAATAGGACATTTTCTGACCTCCACGGTTCCCATGACTTTAACCCATTGCGTTAAACTGGGAATGCCCCCCACTGAAACATTTAGGTTTCAACAAATACACCATTTCCTGTCTTCCATGTGGAAGCTCAGAAACAATTTCACAGAGGTTACTCCTTACAAAAAATGGTGCTCTGAGTTAGAAGACCAAAGAGCAGGCATTTCCTTGATTTATGCATCACTGATGGAGAGCTCGGACAAACCTCCCTACGCGAGGAGATGGGAAAGAGACTTAGATGTAGTATGGGAAGCAGATAAGTGTGATACCCTGTTCCAGAGATCTTCCAAAGGGATAGTCAATACCACATTAAGGGAGGCCAACTTAAAGGTTCTCACCTGCTGGTACTTGGTACTGACTAGGTTGGAGGCTATGTTTCGTAATTCGCTGAACCTCTGCTTTAGAGGGTGTGGCCATATGGGCTCCTTTTTCCATATCTGGTGGGAATGCCCATGGATCCGGGGTTTCTGGAACAGGGTATTTCATCTGATACGAAATATCACGGGTCAGCCCTTCCCTAAAAACACAGAAACAGCCCTTTTAAACTCTAGGCCTGACAGGATTTCCAAACTCACCCACTTTATCCTGTTGAGAGCAAAAATCACAACTGCCAGGACCTGGAAACGCCCAGGGTGGTTCTTTCTCCTTTTCTCTTCCTGACGTCTCGACCTAATTTATCCCCCTCTGTTTTCTCAGCATTATCCATACAGACACATCTATTTTGACACTCTTTTAGCGCATTATTTTGTGCCCGATAGGCTCTGCTTTTTTTTTTTTTTGACTACACGATGCTGGTCCTGTGAGGCCTTGGTTCTTTTTTTTTTTCTCTTCTGCTATTAATTCCCAATGCACTTGTGGATTTGTCGATATACTTGTATTGCTTAATAAAAATCGAATAAAAATCTTTGAAACAGAAAAAGGTATAATAAAATATTTACAAAAATGTGAGGGGTGTACTCGCTTTTGTGAGATAATGTATGTAATGAGTCTGCAGCTAGCTGTTTGTATGTGTCCCTGTGGGCAGACATGCAATGGATTGGCATAGTTGGGATAAATATATGATCTCCTTGATAGAAAAGTTTTTTTATGCACAAAAATAAGGTGGACCCTGTCTCTGCTGTGTCAGCAGAGGGGACTGCAGAACAGCCTGCAGCTGAAAGTGTGGTGGCTGCTGCAGGTTAACCCTCAAGAGAAAGAAGGACCAGATAAGGGCGAACACTCAGCAGATATTTATTCCAGGTCTTTAAACCGTAATATAGACCAGAGAGATGTTGTCATTGGTAAACTCACTGATGCAGAACCTGAGAAGTTGGATCCAAGTACAGCATCTGGCAGCGCTCCGGTAAAGCATCAGGCTGTGGTTACCCCGGGCTGGGAGCTTCCGTAAAACGGTGCAACTTCTCAAGTCACTGGGATGTACAGCAATGCGATACTGGTGCATCTTTTCCACAGTCTGATGGTCTGGTACTGCGGAGTACCACTAGGTGGAGCACTGAATGGCAGACTGTACAGAACAAAACGAAACAAGACAGAAGTGGGTTATTGTTGTATTTCTTGCTGGTGTTAAAAGTTTTATCTAGGTTTGAGTCTGGATTGCACCCTGTAAAAGAAATATATGGAAGAAGCTCTAGAAAAATTGTAAAGGTATCAAAAAAAGGGATTTTATTAAAACTTACCGTAAAATCCTTTTCTCTGAGTTCACTGACAGACGCAGCCCTTCATTGACAAGTGGGGTTATATGCACATCCTACCAGGAGTTGACTAGGCAAATAGAAAGAAAGCAAGCTGATCCCTCCCAGAGGGCCGTCCTCTCTCTCCCATATAACCCCCCTGCTCTGCATAGCATATCAGTTCGTAACAAGCCGTACAAACGCAACACAGAGGGGTGGGTACTGCGTCTGTCAGTGAACTCAGAGAAAAGGATTTTACAGTAAGTTTTAATAAAATCCCTTTTTCTCCTATGTTCACTGACAGACGCAGCCCTTCATTGACAAGTGGGGATGTCCCAAAGCTGTGCCAGTCAAGAGGGGTGGGTAAAACACAACTACACCGCCGCCTGCAAAACTTTGCAGCCAAAAGCAGCATCCGCGGATGCTGAAATATCCACTTTGTAAAACTTAGTAAACATGTGCACTGAGGCCCAAGTAGCCGCCTTGCACACCTGTGACACCTTAGCCTGGTGTCTGAAAACCCAGGAAGTGCTAACTGCCCTGGTGGAATGAGCCGTGACAAGAAAAGGGGGTACTTTGCCCCTAACAGTATACGCATGTGTCACGGTTTGTCTGATCCAACGCGAAATAGTAGCCGACGAGGCCGCCAACCCTTTGAGCGGACCATACGTCAGCACAAACAACGCATCAGACTTCCGCAAAGAAGCTGTAGTCACCAAGTACACCCGCAAAGCCCTTACGACATCCAAGGAAAGTAACTCAAATTCCTTGGGATGTGACATAATGAAGGAAGAACAATATCTTCATTAATGTGGAAAGAAGAGACCACCTTCGGTAGAAACGAAGGAGAAGGACGCAAGACCGCCTTGTCCCTATGAAGGACTAGGTAAGGAGACTTGCAGGACAACTCCGCCAACTCAGACACCTGCCTAGCGGATGTAATGGCCACCAAGAATGACACTTTCTGCGACAGCAATTGTAAGGGAATATCCCTGATCTTCTCATATGGCGGTTTCTGCAGTACAGAAAGCACCAAATTCAAATCCCACGGCGCCAAAGGCGACCGTACCTGAGGAGCCACATGGCGTACACCCTGTACAAATGTATGAAACAACAAATGTGGCGCCAAAGGCCGTTGAAATAGAATCGCCAAAGCCGAAATCTGACCCTTGAGATTACTCAATGCCAATATTTTATCCAGGCCCTGCTGCAAAAAAGCCAGGACCCCGGACACAGCGTAAGAGCGAGGGTTCCAACCCTCTGCCTCACACCAGGCAATATAGGCCTTCCCAGTCCGACGGGCGTAGCGGGTAGCCACCCGGTTGCAGACCTTCCTACCATTGCCGGAGAGGGATGCTGCAGGCCACAGGCCCCTGGATGGGAACAAGGTCCGGTCACTGGGCGCACACCCACTGGCCACTCGCATGGAATGGGCACGATGCGGCGGGCCCCGTCAAGGCTAAAGCTAGCTCACATCGGTCGGCCGCGCTGGGGAAAGTGCAGGATTCTAGATATCCTCTATGCCCCAGCCGGGTTCTTGATAGCAGTCTTCATCAGATAGCTTGAGAAAAATCAAAAAATGGTAGCAAAAAAAAAAAGTGAACCGTAGGTCCCATAAGGGAGCCAGGTCTAACTCCTTGCACTAGGCATAATAAAACTGATATGCTATGTAGAGCAGGGGGGTTATATGGGAGAGAGAGAGGAAGGCCCCCTGGGAGGGGTCAGGTTGCTTTCTTTCTATTTGCCTAGTCAACTCCTGGTAGGATGTGCATATAACCCCACTTGTCAATGAAGGGCTGCGTCTGTCAGTGAACGTAGGAGAAATGTCAGTTTTCACCTCCTAGCAGCCAGGTGGAAAGCATTTCTGCTGCTATGGTCCACGGTGCTGCTGGTCAGCTATTGGTATCGGTAAAAGGTGTGTTGACTGCACCAGCGGACAAACCACGTAAGATGGAGGGGCCGAACATGGATCAGGAAGCAGCAGAGATCCTGACCGGGGCTCAGACGGATGTGGGTGGAGTCCAAAGGTACAGGGAAACCTGAGAGCTGGAATCAGGGAGCCAGAAAAGCTAGGAAAATCAGAGGGAACCCGTTGGGAGTACAGAAGTAGTGCAGAACCCTATTAGGATGCAGGCTAGGGTGTGCATGGAAACACCCGGAAGAAAGAGTGGGGCCACGCAGCTGTCAGCTGGCACAGAGGGGCCCAACTCGAGAGTGTGGCTGGATGTGTCCCATCCTGTATGGGTTCAGAACAGAGGGGGAGGGATATGTGGCAGAGCTTTGCCCTGCCAGGGTCTAGCGAGTAGGGATGACTCAGGGTTCTCAACCGGGCAGGTTGAGGGGCTCCAGGAGCTTTGTGGGTCACACACTGGGAGACTGCTCCAGAGAGGGAGACAGATGGTCTCCAGGGGTCTAAGGCTGCATGACGCAGTCTGATCTACCACATCTGTGAGGAGGCAGAGGTGACCCGTGATCAGACAGCTGCAGATCGCTTATCAGCCAGGAGGGCTGACTTCAGTTATTAGCCAGGTGGGCTATGTTTTATTTATCAGCCATTTATTTAGATATCCTTTGTAAGCCAGGACGGCAGAATCTCATGGCAATGATCCAAAACACACATCTAAGGCCACTGTTGCATTTCTGAAGAACAGGGTAAAAGTGATTTAGTTGTCAAGTATGTCCTCCTGATCTGAACCCAATCCAGCACCTATAGTGAATTCTGAAGAGACAAGTTGAACATTACTCACCATTCAGCATCCAGGCTCTAAAAGAGGTAGTTTTTGAAGAATGGAAAAAGATAGATGTTGCAACATGTCGCCAACTTGTTCATTCCATGCCCATAAAACTTGTGTTGTCCTTACAAATCATGAAGGTCATACAAAATACTAGATGTAGTCATTTTTGTTGTGGGGTGTAAGCAGGCACTGCAACATAAGCCGTCACGTGTTGGGGGCTCCATACGGCGTTCATGGAAGTGCATCCATCGTCTTCCTCTCAAGCTTGACAAAGGCGTGTGCAGCTAGTGCCATCTGCTGTGCCAGCTCGGAAACGCATCGGGGACCTCTGACGTCACAGGCGGCCCTTGCGTCCCACAGTGCAGTCCTGCCCTTGTTCTCACTGCCATCATTCTCCTACTCCATATAGCCGGCAGGAGATAGAGAAGGAGACAATGGATGCACTTCCATGGATGCCGTACGGAGCCCCCAACACACGGCTTATGTTGCAGTGCCTGCTTGTACTTTGGCAAATGTGAGTTTTATTCCTTGTGTGTGCAATAAAATATTTTTTAGCAGTCTACATTTAGAGGCGCCTTTTTTTCTCCCTTGTTGTCTTACATGCATGGGAAGCAGCTTCTCTTCCCCCCCAGCTGGAGGCTAGCCATTCCTGTGGACTTATCTAGTTTTTTTGTAAAGGATCTTCTCATCAGCAGCAACACTCTGCACCACGGACTGTGTATCTTACAAGACTGTTAAACAAACTTTTACCAGTTCCCATTGCCAGCACCAGACTTGTCCCCACATGCCCACTTATGCCAATTGGCACCATGGATTTTGCGTACGTGCCTGAGTGTGTATGCTGTGTGTATGTACGTGTGTATGTGTGTATATTCATAAGCTCACAGCAATGACAATATTGTATAACATTTTTTGTAATTTTTTTTATATATTGTTTTCCTTACTAGTGATGTTGCTAAAACTTGTGGTCCCCTGCTGCACAGTATTTACATCTGTCCAGTTACCTTTATTATACCTGTCATATATACCCCATTTATGGTTTTGCTGACACTTGCAGTCCCATGCTGCACACCTTGCATTCGATATGAGTAGTGTTGAGCGAACCCGGACTGTAACGTTCGGGTCCGTACCGAACTTTTGGGTGTCCGGGAGCCGGACCCGAACACGGACATTTCAAAAAACGTTCGGGTTCGGTCCGGGGTTCTGCTATTTTAATCCACGTGTTGAGAAGCTGCAGGGCAGCCAATCAACAAGTGTTTCACTGGTTTGCCCTTAGAAGCCATCACAGCCATGCCTACTAATGGCATGGCTGTGATTGGCCAGTGCATCATGTGACCCAGCCTCTATATACGCTGGAGTCACTTGATGCTGCAGTCACATGCTCTTGGGTTAGCTGTAGGGAAAGGTAGCTGACGGCGTCAGGGAGAGATTAGAGACATTTTAACAACATCTGATCCTGCATTCTGAGATAGATTACTTTACTACTGCTGTGCTGTTGCTCTGAGGACAGATAGCAGAAATTAGAGATTTCACATACCGCTGCTTTGAGTTGCAGATCAAACTCTGCATAAAACGACGATTGCTACGATTGTGCTCAACGATCAGATTGTTGGAGGAATTTGAAATTTCAAATACCGCTGCTTAGAGTTGGAGATTGCAGATTAAACTCTCTCTAACGCAACGATCATTACGTTCGTACACAACGATCAGATTGTGGGATTGTACACAACGATCAGATTGTGGGAGTAATTTGATATTTCACATACTGCTGCTTTGAGCGATCTGACTGCACTAGGTAGAGGCTTCTGCTTAGAGGGACAGATTCTTGTTCC
>BLSH010347695.1:18888-32283 GCA_018402905.1 Glandirana rugosa
AGTTCCTCGAATGTTTAATTCCAGGGATTATCTCAACTCGCTTGGAGACCTTCAAGCCCAAGACGACCAGGCAGGCTTGAAGCCCTGTTTCAGCTTGCCCTAGTTTGAAGATGATTTTAGAACAGTTATATGGCTTCTACCGTTAATTAATACTTTTCAGACACAGTTTGAAGATGATCCACATTCACCTCCATTTTTGCACTTGCCCTACCCTTACCCCCATTTTCCTTCCTATTGCAGCCCTCTAGGGCTTTCCAGGACTTTGTTACAGCCATTTTTGTGTCTAAAAGTTCGGGTCCCCATTGATTTCAATGGGGTTCGTTGTCCGTGCGATCGTTCGGGTTCCGTCCGGACCCGGACCCGGACTTTGTCCCGAAGTTCGGACGGACCAGCAGAACCCGAACTTCCAGAGGTTCGCTCAACTCTATTAGGGACCTTAATTTGTAAGCTCCTTGAGGGCAGGGACTAATGTGTATATACAATATATACTGTCCATATTATATACCTCTGTTCAAGTATTTTATTAAATATTACAGAATACATTGCAAGTACTTTTGTTGAAAAAAGATAGATATTGTTGCAATGGCAATAAAGACGGTGCTTCTCATTTGGTGCACTTATATACTACAACTATAAGTGTTAACAGATCAGTGACGTAAAACTTTTCTCATATAATATGCCTCCGATCGAGGTGGAGGCGATCATCAGGCACAGTCTGGTAATCGTATTTTAATTATGTGAAAGGTTCAATGAGAAATGAGAACAAGATAAAGAATGGCTGAGTGGAGCAGGTGTGCAGAGTGGGATGAGTATGGGCAGTATTGGAATGTACCTCGCAAATCCAAGTGTGGCTTGGAGTTATCATGGCATCAGCGATACAATGGTGTTCAGATGAGGTAGCCAATAAGGCCGATGCGGGGGTAAGAGGTGAAAACCAATAGCAAGTCAGATGGTCAGAGAGAGAAAGGAGGGGAGGAGGTAGAGGGAAGGGAGATGGTGGGGGCAAGGAGGGGGGTCTCGAGAGGGGATCAATGGTGTTGTAAACCAGGTGCAATAGGTTGTAATTGAGGTATTAAGTACCTTGCTCCCTAGAGAAATAAAAATGAGTCGTCAAAGTCCATGGGTAGATAATGTTCGTACAGGGCCTCCAGAGTTTCTCAAATTTGGACACCATGTCGAGCAAGGCTGCTTCAGTTTTGGCATGGATCATAGCTTGAGTAACCCTCTGTTGTACCGCTAAGGTACACAGTGTAGAGGATTTCCATGATTTCACTATTGTTTGTTTCGCGGCAGTGGTGATAAAGAGCATGAGCTTGAACTGGCAGTGTGTTATAGCCTGTGGTTTGCTATTCAGGAGCGCTTCAGTTGGGTCTGGTGATAGAGTAACGTTGAACAGATTGGAGAGGATCTTGTACACTTCTGACCAAAAGATGAGGGCTGTGGGGCATTCCCACCAGATATGTATATGTCGGGGTACTGCAACCGCGGAAGCAGTGTGTGGGGTATTGGGGGAGAAATTTGGCGATTCTGGCGGGGACCAAGTATCACCTGGTGAGTACTTTGTAATTGGTTTCAAGGGCCACTATATTTGGAGATGAGGAATTGGTGGCCTGCCATATTTTCGCCCAATCAAGCGTGTCGGGTGTGAGGTTAAGATTTGCTTGTGTAAGAAGGAGGTGTAGAGGCAGCAGGCGAGAGTAGCTGTGTGTAAAGGTTGGAAATAAGTCTGCATCTGTGGGGGTCTGTTTTGCAGGCCTGTTCAAAGGTGGTGAAGGTGGGTGATGTCAAGTCTGGGGGTATGTCTTGGATTAGGAGGTGTTTGATCTGTAGATATCTGAAAGTGTCTGAGGGTGGGAGATTGTGAGTCTCCTGAAGAGTGGGAAAAGGTGTTGAAGATTTATAAAAGTGATGTGAGCGTAATAGTCCTGCGTCCGACCAAGCAGAAAAGGAGGATGGAGAGGACCAGGCATGATAAAAAGCGGGGCTACGGCTATGGAGAAAAGAAAGAAGAGGGGTGTGAGGAGATTGAAGGCCAAAGCATCTCTTCAGTCTGTCCCAGATTGAGAGGCTATGTTTGGTGACGGGATTGGTGACAAGTCGGCGTTGTTGTGATGTTAGCCAAAGTAGGTTAGCTGTGGAGAGTGGGTCGCAATCGACCGATTCGAGATCTACCCATAGTGGGACTTCTTTAGTGGCATGGTATTTAGGTAACTGTGCCAAATGAGCAGCGTAGTAGTATTTGGTATAATTGGACACACCAAGTCCGCCTCTAATGTGGGGAGTGAATAAAGTAGGGCTAGGTACACAGTGTTTGAGTTTACCCCAAATTAATTGGGAAGCTCTGCGTTGGAGGATACAAAGATAGTAGGAAGGAACCGCTATGGGGAGAACCCTAAAGAGATATAACATTTTTGGGAGAATGGACATTTTGAGGACTGTAATCCTGCCTAACCATGCAAGGGGAAGGGAGGACCAGTTTTTCATTAGTTTAGTAAGGTTAGCATGGGAGGGTAGTTAGCTGCGTAGAGGTCAGCTGGGTTTGCAGCAAATTTTATACGCAAGTAGGAGATATAATTTGTTACCCAGGTGAACGGAAGACCTTCTCTTAAGTGTGAGTGTAGCGAGGGCGATGGGGATATGTTCAATGCTTTCGATTTTTGCAGATTGATCAATACACTAAACCAAATGTGGACAAAGTGTTCATTAGGTTCGGTGCTAATATGAGGGGTGAAGTGAAGAATATCAGGATGTCATCCGCAAACATGCAAAGTTTATGTTGATGCTGATGCCCTCCTAATTCCAGACCATGTACACATATTATATACCTATACTTTTCATTAGGCTATCAATTTAAAACTGAGTTTAAAACTGAGTTCACCCAAAACAGATATTGTTTTTTCATAGATGCCAGATAGCTAAATAACCCCCAATTTTTAATGCGTAGGCTACATACTTAAGTTACCAGCTATCCCGCTACACACCATCAAAGAAAGATTCCAGATGGTGCCAGCATCAACCACCAAATGGAATATTTTATGTTGATCAATTCTTTTAGGATCACTAGCGTTTTTTAAGCTCCTAGGAGCGGTTATTAGCATTTTTTCTGCTCCTAGAAGCTAAATAGTGTTATCCTATGTGTTCATGCACACTACATTAGGCTATTAGTGTTTTTTAAGCTTCAGTGTCTAGGAGCAGAAAAATAATTATTTCTGTAGAGTTTCCAGCAGAAACACTCCTAAATACTACTAATATCGTTTTTGAGCTTTTTATTTCCTTTTCCTGCAAAAATTCCAATAAAGTGCTAATGCTCCTAAACACTGCAACTACAAAAGCTATTACCAGCATTTTTTTATCCAGTGATTTTTCCAGCCTTATTTTAGCTTAAAAAAATGCTAGTGTGCATGGAGCCTTAAAGAGACACTGGGGTTGATTTACTAAAATTGAAGAGTGCAAAATCTGGTGCAACTGTGTATGGTAGCCAATCAGCTTCTAACTTCAGCTTGTTCAATTAAGCGTTGACAAAAAAACCTGGAAGCTGATGTAGAGCTGCACCAGATTTGGCACTCTCCAGTTTTAGTACGTGCCCGTTCACACAGGGGTGACTTGCGATCCTACTTGAGTTGCCTCAAGTCGCCCCAATTCGCTTGACATTTGAAATCCCATTGAAATGAATGGGAGCCTTCTTAATATACACAACTGAAGTCGCTCCGACTTCAAGGCGACTTCTGATAGGTTCCTGTACTACTTCTAGGTGACTTCTATCCGACTTGTGCCCATAGGATTCAATAGAAGTCGCCTCCAAGTCGGATCCCCATCTACATGGAAGCGACTTTACAGTTAAAAGAATAGAATTTATTTTTAGGCAGCCCCCTCCCTCCCTTCTCTGATTGGTCAAGGCAAAGTCACCTGGCAAAAGTCATGTTGTAAAGTCGCCTGAGGTCCTTGAAGTCGTGCTGGAAGTCACGCTGAAATCGCCTAGCGAAGTTGCGCCGAAGTCGGGTCGCCCCTATGTGAATGCAGGCTTAATCAACTCCACTGTCACCTTGCCAATGCTGGGAAAAGTGACAGTGTATGTGTAAAGGCTCCCCCCAACCCCCTGAGTTTGCATTCACACAGGGGCAACCCAACAGCAGCGAGACTTTGCTAGGCGATTTCAGCGCAACTTTCAGGGTGAATTCAGCGCAACTTCAGGCGACTTACAACATGACTTATGTCAGAGAAGGGAGGGGGCTGCCCCAAATAAATTCTATTCTTTTCACTACAAAGTCGCTTGCATTTAGATGGGGGATCCAACTTGGAGGCGACTTCTATTGAGTTCCATGGGCACAAGTCGGATAGTCGCCTCCAAGTAGTACAGAAACCTTTTCTAAAGTTGCTCCAACTTCAGTAGTGTACATTAAGACCGCTCCCATTCACTTCAATGGGATTTCACTTGTCAAGCGATTTGGGGCGTCTTGAAGCGACTCAAGTCACCCCTGTGTGAATGGGCACTTACACTCCCCTTGCCAGCGATCCCCTGCCGCTTCTGCCTCCATCACAGTCAGTACTAAATATGATAATGTTGGCTGAGGTTCGGCACTGGGGGTAGCAGTGACCTCAGTCCCTTGGTCATGTGATAGTATTCAGACCTAACTATTGGCTGCTAGATTTGAGCCCTGTCAAGGCAAGATGTCATATGCTCCCAAAAAGAATGCAACTTCTAAAAAGCTTTACACTCTGAAACTAAAAAAAACACAGACTTTGGATAGACATTATGTATTTATGACATCAGTCATGTTGGAAGTCAATCAAAGAATACAGATATGAGCTGTCCAAATGTAAATTTTGATACATGCGATCAATGCCACCGTCTTGTTGGTCCCTAATACTGTACATCTTGATTTACAGAGGGGTCAGTAATCAACAAAGATTAGCAAACTTTTGACAAGTTCGATCAGTTGTGGTTCAGGTAAAATATTTAAAAGTTTTAACCGGAAATCCTTTTAAAGTCAATGGTAGTTTGAACCAGGCTGAGAGTAAAAATAAGCAGAATGGTTGCATCATCTTGTGTGATTAGCTACATAGCATAGTTGTAGTCCTCTCTGTCTGAGCTGGCCTTCTACAGCACCCAGATGTAGACACGTATATTTATGGCCTCATGATTTTGTTCTGTTTCTCACCTTGTGTAGCCTAAGGAAGGATAGACATCCTTATATGTTGCCTGGCTCACATGATGGCCCTCTAATTTCAATGCTTACAGTCACTGACTCAGAACAATCTTGCAAATGAAGACTTCTGACTTTAATCCAACTTTTATGATTTATATACTGGTTCCAAATCAGAGACTTCTAAACTATTGCATTTAGTGGGTAAGCTAAATATCTAGGAACATTTTTATAAATAGATCAACACAGTACATTCTCAAATGCCTTTCATGAAAGATCTACTTTAAGGTGAACTGAGAAGACTTTTGACTTCAGCAAGGCTATACTTACCAGAATTTACTCATGGTTCAGTGCTTGGATTACCATGTTGAAAAAGATTAATGTCAAAGTACATTTACAGTTTGTCCACTTTCTATTAATGTTGACAGTTGGGGACACTAAAGAAAACTTCTCCATAGCCAACACAAGCAGTATCTTAGGGTGGCCAGGGAGGACCACCAACACCTCATGTTGCTGTCAATAAGAAACTCTTGTGTCTAATAAAAGGCTACAAACTGCTTTCAGTGAAAATACAGCAGACTGTGTGCTCACTTTTGCCGCTCCTGATGTAATTTGGTGGTGGAAAAGTAAAGTTTTTTATTAACAGTTTACCCATTTTGAGTCTATAACCTTAGAAACAAACTGCTAGCAGATTAGAGTGATAGGGATCAGTTTCCCCACTCTTCTGCTCATCAAACCCAGGGGTATTGATGCAGCGCAAACAAAATGTATCTTTTATCTTCTGTGCCCCCAGTCTCAGCATGTCAGTGATTGGCACAAAATAGTTGGTGAGTAAATGTTTGAAATCTGTATTAAAGGGCTTCATCATTCATGTGTGTCTAGAATTTGGTGTTTCCTGGATTAGCACTGCATTGAGTAGCTTCAATTCCTCCTATTTAAAGCTGAACTCCATCCTTACCTTCAGTCTTACACTACTCAACAAGCTCCTCTCCTGTACTGAAAATGCTTACTCTGATCCCACTGCACACTATGAGCCCTTCACAGTGTGCATTATAACCTGCAGCAAACCAGATAGTGTATGTCTCATTTCCAGCTGGCGAATGTCTAGCATTATAAGCATGACTGTCCCTGGCTTGCCCCTTTTTTTCATTGGATTTCAGTTCATTATATCACTGAAGCTTAGCATCACATGAGGACATTCCTGAGGGCAGTCTACAAGTAAATTCAGCCCGGATTGGAACTCTCACGTATCCAGACTGATATCCATTCAGGCATATTTGATATTTGCATAACTCCTCCCAAGAGCCAGCCCACTGCTTGCATCAGAGCTCAGGACTTATGTGACAAGTACTAATGCAGGGTGCTACGATGTTTTCAGGAAACTCTGTACAGAACCCTATTGTCCCCTCCCACCAGCCATTATCTGCCTATATTGCATACAGAAGCTCAGAGACTCAGTGATGATGCCAATGGTTTCATTTAAAAATTTCATTGGGGGCAAGAAAAACCCGGGATAGTCAAAATATAAGCAGATTAAGCTTCAACTTTAAACATAGCAAAATCTTAAATGTCAGTCCAAAGCCTATAAAGTTTTGATAATAAAAATATATGGATGTTATAAACTTGCAAATAATTATTTGATATCTGAAGAATTGTGTCTTCTTCCTAATTGGTATAAAGTCAATAATTGTCTGTTTTTTTAGTGTCTACAGCTCAACTTTCTGTATTGGCACCCTCCTGACCAAATACCTATGCTATTATTATTATTATTATTATAATACAGTATTTATATAGCGCCGACAGTTTGCACAGCGCTTTACAATATTAGGGTAGACAGTACAATTACAATACAATTCAATACAGGAGGAATCAGAGGGCCCTGCTTGTTAGAGCTTACAATCTAGGAGGGAGGGTTAAATGATATGAAAGGGCAATAACTGTGGGGAATGAGCTGATTGAGAAAATAAGGAGTGTAGTTGTTAGGTGGTGGCAGGACAGGCTTCCCTGAAGAGAAAAGTTTTCAGGGATCGCCTAAAGGTGGATAAATTTGGGGATAGTTTGACCGATTGTGGTAGGGAGTTCCAGAGAATGGAAGCGGCTCGGGAGAAGTCATGGAGGCGAGTATGAGAGGAGGTGCTGAGGGAGCTGGAGAGCAGGAGGTCTTGGGAGGAGCGAAGAGGACAATTAGGTTGGTATTTTGAGACTAGGCTAGTGATGTAGCTGGGAGCAGAGTTGTGGATGGCTTTGTAGCTCATTGTTAGTATTTTGAACATAATTCGTTGGGCGATTGGCAGCCAATGGAGGGATTGGCAGAGAGGGGTGGCAGACGCGGAACGGTTTGTAAGGTGGATGAGTCTGGCAGCGGCATTCATGATGGACTGAAGGGGGGATAGTCTATTTAAAGGTTACTTTAATTACTATGTTTTTCTGATTTAGACTGAGGTGGGACAATTTATCAAATGTCTTGATGCTATAAATCTAGTTCTAGATTGCAAAAAGGACCATTGGATACATCAAAAAAGTTACCATAAAATGCAGATTCTTTGATGGGGTGTCTGTTTAAGAGAAGAAAAATGTAAAAAAAGAGCTGTTCACCATCTCATCAGACTGAAAAGTGCAATGTTTAAACAGATCAGAATTTATGGATCCGCATACCAAGCCACCCTACACAGGGTCACAAAGGGATGTTACATTTGTACAGGCATTTGCTGAATGTCTAGAGGTTTAATGCAATTTAGCATGCAGTGAAGAAATACTTTTCTATATACCGACCTTCTTTATAGTAAAACGACTAGTATTACAATACTTCAAAAAACATTTTTCTTATGTATAGTGCCTAAAGAGGATTATTTTACAGAATTCTTTGCAAATTACAAAAATTTATATTTATCATTATTAATATTTTCATTAAAAACTGCTACATTTATTGTGAAACATAAGCAGTCACAACTGGACGTATTCAAGTCTGTCGGTATACTGTCAGTATAAACTCTAATAATGCAGACTAAGGCTGCATTCGTATGGATGTTTGTATCTGATAGCAGCTAAATGTCAGTAATCTGCACTTGAAAAAAGTTTAAATATTTCCTGCAGATATTTGTGGTTTGTAAATGCAATTATGTGCGTTTAGCTGCGTTTAAGAGCATCAGCGTTTTAAGGCATTTTTTCCCAATACTTCATTATTGGGGGGATGTAATACTCCAGGCACCTTCTCTTCCTCTTTGTGGGTAGTTTTCTGAACAAGTAGATAGATCTGTGCAATTGAAAAGGAATACAGTGCAAAGCTGGTGCTTACCATTGTGTGCCAGCTTGAGAGGAGAAGACGATAGAGGCAAATAGAGAAGCAGAGAGAAAGGCAAACCAAATAAATATGGGTACATCCCCTAACATCCCAGCATCCAACTGGGGGATGTTTTGTCCTGATATAAATGGAATGTATGAAGAAATCACAACTCAATAAATTTTACAACTTTACTAACTATTGTTAGACGACATCTGCAAAGAATGAATATCAACATGAGGATGAATGAGAACCAACATGAAAATGAGTACCAACATTTTAGAAAGAAATGCCTTAGGCTACATGCGTACAGGTGTCTATAGGCAGGGGTCGCTTTGTTGCCCCTTTAAAAGTGTTTCTTCTGTAGTTCATTTCCTCTTGGCAGGATCATATACAGTATCTCACAAACGTGAGCACACCCCTCGCATTTTTGTAAATATTTTATTCTATCTTTTCATGTAACAACGCTGAAAAAATGGCACTTTGCTATAATGTAAAGTAGTGAGTGTACAGCTTGTATTACAGTGTAACTTTTCTGTCTCCTCAAAATAACTCAACACACAGCCATTAATGTCTAAACCGCTGGCAACAAAAGTGAGCACACCCCTAAGTGAAAATGTCCAAATTGGGTGCAAATATCAATATTTTGTGTGGCCGTCATTATTTTTTAGCACTGCCTTAACCCTCTTGGGCATGGAGTTCACCAGAGCTTCACAGGTTGCCACTGGAGTCCTCTTCCACTCATCCATGATGACATCATGGAGCTGGTGGATGTTAGAGACCTTGTGCTCCTCCACCTTCCATTTGAGGATGCCCCACAGGTGCTCAATAGGGTTTAGGTCTGGAGACATGCTTGGCCAGTCCATCACCTTTACCCTCAGCTTCTTTAGCAAAGCAGTGGTCATCTTGGAGGTGTGTTTGGGATCGTTATCATGTTGGAATACTGCCCTGCAGCCCAGTCTCCGAAGGGAGGGGATTTTATGTTTTGCTTCAGTATGTGACAGTACATGTTGGCATTCATGGTTCCCTCAATGAACTGTAACTTTCCAGTGCCGGCAGCACTCAAGCAGCCCCAGACCATGACACTCCCACCACCATGCTTGATTGTAGGTAAGACACACTTGTTACTTGGTTGCCATCACACACGCTTGATACCATCTGAACCAAATACATTTATCTTGGTCTCATCAGACCATAGGATATGGTTCCAGTAATCCATGTCCTTAGTCTGCTTGTCTTCAGCAAACTGTTTGCGGGCTTTCTTTTAAATCATATTTAGAAGAGGCTTCCTTCTGGGATGACAGCCATGCAGACCAAATTGATGCAGTGTGCGGCGTATGGTCTTAGCACTGACAGGCTGACCCCCACCCCTTCAACCTC
Organism: Glandirana rugosa; assembly: GCA_018402905.1. Taxonomy (NCBI): domain Eukaryota; kingdom Metazoa; phylum Chordata; class Amphibia; order Anura; family Ranidae; genus Glandirana; species Glandirana rugosa. The sequence continues at coordinate 28,693 of BLSH010347695.1, forward strand.
TGCAGCAATGCTGGCAGCACTGGTACGTCTATTTCCCAAAGACAACCTCTGGATATGATGCTGAGCACGTGCACTCAACTTCTTTAGTCAACCACGGTGAGGCCTGTTCTGAGTGGAACCTGTCCTGTTAAACTGTGCTGCAGCACAGTTTCAGGGTCTTGGCAATTTTCTTATACCCTACAACAATTATTTTTTTCAGCTCCTCAGAGAGTTCTTTGCCATGAGGTGCCATTTTGAACTTCCAGTGACCAGTATGAGAGAATGAGAGTGATAACACCAAATTTAACACACCTGTTCCCCATTCACACCTGAAACCTTGTAACACTAATGAGTCACATGATACCGGGGAGGGTAAATGGCTAATTGGGCCCAAGTTGGACATTTTCACTTAGGGGTGTACTCAATTTTGTTGCCAGCGGTTTAGACATTAATGGCTGTGTGTTGAGTTATTTTGAGGGGACAGCAAATTGACACTGTTATACAAGCTGTACACTCACTACTTTACATTGTAGCAAAGTGTAATTTCTTCAGTGTTGTCACATGAAAAGATATAATAAAATATTTACAAAAATGTGAGGGGTGTACTCACTTTTGTGAGATACTGTACATACACGGGATGGAGCTTAGTTCTCGGCAGTCGAGCCTGGCTAGTGGAAAGACAAGAGCCAAAGAAGACAGATGCCCTATATAAACATTCCTTTCAACTATATCCCATGTATGGGCACCCCTGCATTGAGCACACTAAGGTACATATCTATCAGAGAGAAACCGTTGATTGAACTGATAATTACAATGGGGGGAGATGTGACTGGGAAAATGATCAAGATGATGAAGAGGGAACCCGGTGTCCCCAACTGTATGCAAACATGGTTAGGCTAGAGGATGATGGTATATGGGTGATTGGAAACCTGTCCTGTAACCATGCTTAAGACGTCAGACTCGCCAAGATCTCCAACCATGTCGCTCCAGCAGCAATATTTGGAGATTTGGACAAGTTGGCTGAACTTTTTTCCTCCTTACCTGGTGTTCTGTCAAAACAGGCAACTTGTCATGTACTGTAGTGTATATGCTCTGTACCGTAGTGAAAACAGCCAACTCATCCAGATCCCCAATTATTGATGCTGGAGAGACACCAGAAGGGACATGTTTGGAGATTTTGGCGAGTTGGAGTTTTTGTCAGAACACCGGCACATGAGGAATCCTCAGTCAGAGTGATGTGAATGACAAAGAAAACCAGGAGTATGGGATATTGGGAAAAGCGGTTTATAGTGGTAATGGGAATTTTTGCTTTGCTGATACAACTATTTGAACAACAAAGGTAAAAATAAAATATTTTTAATAGTATTCAGTTAAAACGTGAAAAGTGACACATAGTTGATTAAGAACAATGGTCTATTGTGTATAGTACATAGTGGCACAGACATTTTGTTATGATACAGAAGGTTTACAATGATATAGATGGATTGTGTCCCAACATGTTTCGCCTTGTCCCAGCTTCTTTAGGGGACTGATGGTAATAAACTACAAAGAAATAGAAAAACCAACATGAATATTACAATACAGAAAATATTTATACAGATAAAAAAAAATTGGCATAGTGTACATAAAGTTTCTGTTCGATAGACAACCCAGCTCTATGAACTAAACAACTGGCACACTGGGTTCACCCTAAGGCTCTGTGCGTGGTCCCCACAATGGCCAAAGGGTAGAGTAAAGCCCCAAGTAGGGCTTGCCATGACCAAAGTAGACCAAAAATCGCTGTATGAGACTTGTGAGAAAATAAAAATAAAAATATATGGTATATAATAAAAGTTAAAATGAAATATAGATAGCGACAATGTCCTCTATATTTTTCAGTTGGTTGACTAAACCTGTTTGATGATTTGGCTCCTGGTTTATTTTGCCATCAGCATTACGAATACATGTACGTTTCTTTTATTACCCTTGGAGCTCGTATTTACGAGCCATTATCAGTGGACTGTTGCTTTAAGTTCACTGAGTTCTTTGGTGCTGTCTATATTTCATTTTAACTTTTATTACATACCATATATTTTTATTTTCTCACAAGTCTCATACAGCGATTTTTGGTCTACTTTGGTTGTGGCAAGCCCTACTTGGGGCTTTACTCTACCCTTTGGACATTGTGGGGACCGCGCACAGAGCCTTAGGGTGAGCCCATTGTGCCAGTTGTCGAGTTCATAGAGCTGGATTGTCTATCGAATAGAAACTTTATGTACACTATGCCGGTGTTTTATTTATCTGTATAAATATTTTCTGTATTGTAATATTCATGTTGCTTTGTAGTTTATTACCACCAGTCCCCTGAAGAAGCTGGGACACGACAAAACATTTTGGGACACAGTCCATCGATGTCATTGTAAACCATCTGTATCATAACAGTCTGTGCCACTATGTACTATACACAATAGACCATTGTTCTTAATCAACTATGTAACACTTTTCGTGTTTTAACTGAATACTATTAAAAATATTTTATTTTTACCTTGGTTGTTCAAATAGTTGTATCAGCACCACAAAAATTCCCATTACCACTATAAACCGCCATGGTTTATTTTCCCAATATCCTATCTCTTTGGGGGATGCGGTGCATGTGATATACTTGGCTATCCAGTGATATACCCATGTAAAGACCAGGAGTATGGTGAGAGCATGAAAGTTGTGAATAACACTTTGCACTGTGTCTGAGGCAAACCATATCTGCAGGTATAAAAGAATAATGTTGAAGAAGAGTGCTTAGGGGGCAATGTACCGACCATGTAGCCGAAGCTAGGCCAGTATGTATAAGCCACATATCATTTTGGCTACCCACGTGTCTACATTTCAAAGTTCAGCTGCATTTGGAAGACTTTTCTAAAAGCAGCTGGACTCACACAATGTAAAGTATTTAGGTCATTTATACATAACGGTAAGCAATGTTTAGTTGCGTACAGTTTAGCTGTGTTTAGGAAAAGAAGGAAAATGCTGCGTACAGAGTTGACTTTTTGTTCCTCTCTTTCCATTTTTTCCCCCAAAACCCGCTGTCACAATTTAAAAAGAGCACTGCTGTGCGGAGCTCTGCTTACACCGCGATGTCATTCATTCACAGGAATCTTTAAATGAATGAACTACAGTTGTGTTCAAAATTATTCAACCCCCAATGCTGTAAATGGTTTTAGGGAATTTAGTGTACATTTGTAATTGTATTCTGAATTAAATCCTACAAGGACTTCTTAAAGAACCATATGCAACTAAAATGACATCAATTAGTTTTGTAATACAGTAGTAAATGTTTCTTTTGTGAATTCTTCATTGACATAATTATTCAACCCCTTAAAGACTACCACTCTGAAGAACAGAGGTTCAATGAAGTGTTTTCAATCAGGCATTGAAAACACCTGTGGATATCAGGGAGCAGCAATAAAGCCTAATAAGCACCAATTAGGCAGCTTTAAAATGACTGTGATACTCAGCTCCTCCTAGACATTTACTGGTGTGGTTACAAACATGGTGAGGTCAAGAGAATGGTCCAGGAAGACAAGAGAACAGGTGATTACTCTTCACAGGAAGGGCAATGGCTATAAGAAGATTGCA
>BLSH010347695.1:39785-64209 GCA_018402905.1 Glandirana rugosa
ACACTTGTAGTACTGATACATACAAAAATAGTACAAACCCTAATGTACAATCGTGGGGCACCACATTCCCCAATGGTACAAGTCAAAAAAAAAAAAAAAAATTGTTGAAAATAAAACTAAAAGTTACCCCAATGTTTCTTCAAATCTTTAGGTCAACAATATTACGTAATATTCTGTTCACTTCTGTATTGTAGTACAACCTCTTAATGACGTCGTAATCATCTTATATACCCCAAAACACCCAATTTTCACCGCAGATGTTCCCACTTTGTTCATTTAAAAAGTCCGCATCCGAGCCTACTGGCCCTGTACTTTTAACCCACAAAACCCCATATATTCTACTAATGCTGCAGTAATTCTCCAACATGATGTTATGTCTTCACTTGTCTTATAATGCATTATAACAACTGGATTTCTAAACTTCTTTGTAACCCCATTGAAAATCAAAATAAAAGTTGTTAAAAAAAAAAAAAAAAACTGAACATGGTAACCCCTTACACCACGGGGTGCTAACATGTAATCCCAAACATGATAAAAACATACATAGTCATGATGTTCACATCCACATACAGTTTACATGGTAAAAAAGAAGCGCTGTATAGTCAACGTTTCACCAAACACTTGGCTTCTTCAGGACCCAGACAGCAAGATGAAAACGTTTTACCTAGGATGATTCAACTGTAGCTCTCCAGTGCAGTAGCAGTCATGCAGCCCCAGACCATGACACTCCCACCACCATGCTTGACTGTAGGCAAGACACACTTGTCTTTGTACTCCTCACCTGGTTGCAGCCACACACGCTTGACACAATCTGAACCAAATAAGTTTATCTTGGTCTCATCAGACCACAGGACATGGTTCCAGTAATCCATGTCCTTAGTCTGCTTGCCTTCAGCAAACTGTTTGCGGGCTTTCTTGTGCATCATCTTTAGAAGAGGCTTCCTTCTGGGACGACAGCCATGCAGAAAAATTTGGTGCACTGTGTCCCTTCAACCTCTGCAGCAATGCTGGCAGCACTCATACGTCTATTTCCCAAAGACAACCTCTGTATATGATGTTGAGCATGTGCACACAACTCCTTTGATCAACCATGGCGAGACTTGTTCTGAGTGGAACCTGTCCTGTTAAACCGCTGTATGGTCTTGCCCACCGTGCTGCAGTTCAGTTTCAGGGTCTTGGCAATCTTCTTATATCTCTATATAGAACAACAATACTTTTTTTCAGATCCTCACAGAGTTCTTTGCCATGAGGTGGCATGTTGAACTTCAAGTGGCCAGTATGAGAGAGTGAGAGCGATAACACCAAATTTAACACACTTGCTCCCCATCCACAACTGAGACCTTGTAACACGAATAAGTCACATCACACAGGGGAGGGAAAATGGCTAATTGTGCCCAATTTGGACATTTTCACTTAGGGGTGTGCTCAATTTTGTTGCCAGCGGTTTAGACATTAATGGCTGTGTGTTGAGTTTTTTTGAGGGGACAGCAAATGTATACTGTACACTCACTACTTGTAGCAAAGTGTCATTTCTTCAGTGTTGTTGCATGAAAAGATATAATAAAATATTTACAAAAATGTGAGGGGTGTACTCACTTTGTGAGATACTGTATAGAAAGTTAAAGCTGATAAGGTTTATACAAATAGCTCTAACAGTGGTATAGGCTCCAGTATTATTTATGTTTAAAGAGCTAATACTGTTGGCTCTTTCACCATCTAATAATAAATGATAAGAATATAGTTCAGTCCTATAAAGGGGTTGTACAGGTAGCATGGTGCTATGGAATCTTTAGCACACCAAACTGGCCAAAAAACTGGTAGATTTTCAAACAAATGTTTGTTTGAAAATGCTCAGTATATTCAATGACTTGATACATGTTGTTCAAAAGTACATTTTGTTTCCTTTGGATTTGATTTTGGAATGAATAGACTTTCCTGAATAAAAACGCCACACGTTGTTACAAACTCCTACATTCAAGAAAGAATTTGCAATTTTCTTGTCACTAAGTCAAAAACAAACGTCAATTTGACCCCAATAACAATTAGTAAATCGAATGAAGTTTCTCAAAACTAACAAATTAAAATTAAATTCTATTATTGTATGGCCAGCTTTAAATTCCATGAAAAAGCTATCTTGTCTTAAAACAGCTTCCTCCCCACCTCCTAACACCTATTCTGACTAACCTGAGTAAGAAGAATATGTGTACTTGCCTATTTCCAGGCCACTCCAGTCCAGTAACATGATCTCCCATGTATCAGCCAGCTGCAGGGAAGAGAAGACAGTACTTGACAACTGCTGGCAATACCTGGGAGCAGTGACATCGCCCATAGGCTCCTATGGCCCATCTGTTGTTGGCGCTCCTTTCTCTCCCCTGCAGCCATTGCTGGCTGACAGAGGGGAGCCAGATCATGTGACCAGAATGGAGCAGCCTGAAAATAGGTAAGTATACTGATTTTTTTTCTTACACAGGTTAGTCAGAATGGGAGGGGGAGAGAGCATTTTTAAGACTAGTTTTGCATAGAATTCTACTTTAATGAAATTGCCATCAGGATATATATGTATTCAGTAAAAGGACAGGCCAGAGATCAGAGAGTAGAAAAGTACTCCTCTGGTTAACCACTGTGTTCTTGAGGGAAAGCAGAACAGGCAAAGGAAGTTACTGGTGAAATATATTTTAACTGGACATATGGGTGTCCTATTAAAGTTCACGCATGTGCCTGAGTCCAACCACAACAAGTGTACCATATCAGAGAAGAGCCTTTATTTTTATGGGAGACATCTAATATTCTTTATGACACCACATACAGGACTTTTCATTGGGAGCCGGAACACAGCAGGATGTCCACATTTCACTGCCCTGGGCAGTTTGCAGGCAGTGAGAAGTTCAACCCATCTATAAAGAGGTGGTTGGGGGAAATGGAGGGGCAATTTGATTTTTTTTTTATGAAAGTAAATTCATCATTTAAAATCGGAAGGATCTGTGAAGCATTTTACTGCAGCAAAGTCCATCAAGCATTTCATCAATGTTATGTTGATACACTCGTGCTGCTTTATATCACACACTTTCTGTATAGTTATATTCCAAGCCCCACTGAACAGCTATAAAGTCTCCTGAAGCTGAACCTTCACAGTACGTGATATACTGGTGGTGGTATATAATTTATATCTGAACTGCCATGTGTGTGGGCATTTTCTGGAGTTTCTGAAACATCTATCATATGAATGATTATTCTCTACAAAAAGTTAGATGAATATTTTCTTATACGCAGAATATGTAGAATAAATAAATAGAATCTCATAATATACAATAACTTTTTTAATAGCTCCACCTTTTATCATTAAAAATTCAGTCTTCAAGCTGTGGTCAGTGACTGTGCCTAGGTTGAGTCATTGGTCTGCTGTAGGCAGAGTCTCCCCTCCTCTATTGATCAGACTGCAACATTTTAACTGTGTAGCAAGGCAGAAGGGACTTATTTTTGTCAGACATTTTCAAGCCAGCAATCCAACCTCAATCTCAATCCAGGAAGTAAATAGTGACCCTGGATGGTGTCTGAACAAAAGTAGCACAGGTCTAAGCATTGCCATTGTCTGATGATTACTGTAAGAGATAATAAATGTCTGTAAGTGTTACACTTACACATTATAACACATGTGGGGCATGTCAAGGTAACAGGGTGGTCGTCACGTCCTTTATGCTTCCCTTCCTCGTTGGGTGCCAAATGAGGGTCACATGAGAGGCCTACCCTGGGGTGGGTTCTTCTGGGCTACACTGGGCATTTAACTACACATGGGGTACCTTTACTCTTGTGTCATTTTCATCAATGCCCTGGGAGAAGGCTGAGGCTGATGTAAGGGAATACTTGACCTCTGCTTTTAGAGATGAACGTACACTGTGTACGCTTGCACTGCAACCTTCTCTGTAGCTTGCATTTAGGAGCGACACGCTGAGTCTTGTCCACATCCACCTGTCCAGGGTATCTCTTCTAGCTCACTCCCAGTAATTATATGAGTTTCCACCATGCACGTAGCACGGACTCCATGCATGCACTGAACTTCATTTAACTCTTCCATACCTGGTCACAGGCTGGGGAACCTCTGTGGCACAAGTCTGCTCCCAATGCCCTGGGAAATGGACCACTCACTGAGAAAGTGCAGACAACAACACCCTACTGCAAGAGGCTATACCATCTATCTCAGGCACACAATTAACGACAGGCTACTTGGTGAATTTTCATTACCCTAGGTAACCACTTGCTTATACTCTACACTGTGTAACTCTTACAAGGTGGCCTTCATATGCCAAGTGTCTAGTGACCTGAACCATGAGGTGGTGCCAGTTACTTGCATTACACCTGTTGAATAATTTCAGACCAGGCGAATAATGTTTCAAACTTCACTTGGAGAGGTGCAAAAAGGAGTTTCAATGTCTATTACTTAGAGACATAATTCTTCCCTAAATCCCCAACCCTAACTACAGGCTGTGGGCTGCTCTGGCATACCTGCTAACGTAGTGTCCATGTTATTACAGAGTCCAACTGAGTCACCCTCCAGTGGACCCTCAGGGATATTATTATCCATCTCACTCCTATTATACCCTCCAGAGCCTTATGGATATGATTCTCTCATCTAGCTCATATCCAGGATTTGAAAGTAATCAGGACAAGTCCTCTTTGTTTCCTTTTGTTCCCCTACAAGGACCTCTCATTTGTCTTTATAAATAGTTTTAACATTTTACTACTTGGACATCAATATTTCATCCAGTCCCAAAGATTATATAAAATTGAATCTCTTCCCAATAATTAACAAGACTGAGAGAAATGTAAAAGCTGGTGTCGTCTGACCCTCTTGGTGGTTGGATGGGTCAGTTTTTAAAAAGAAATATTGGGATGCCCCAACTCCTTTATATACTGTATTACATAATGTACCAGTATGGCTACTAAACAACACTTTAAGGTTATAATAAATACCCTGTGAATTAGTATGGAAGAGAGGCCAGGCCAGAATTGAATTTGAGTTTCTGCAATGCCCTCCTGAGGAAGGCAGTTTGGCTTTGACAAATCCATGGGGATATTATGTTGCTGCACAGTTGTAGCATTTAGCAGAGCTAGCCAATATGGATAATAAGGATCCTACTCATGAACTGAAGAAATTACAGCCCTAGCATCATCATTAGTGTCCAGCCCAGTCATTGAGAATCACCCACTTTACTTCTTGTGCATAAAGCCTGGAATGCCATTAACTATTTATACACTTATTATAATGTATATACCCCCTATGGGGAAACCTCAAACTGTCTCAGGGTTGTAAACTTGGCCATTATGAAAATTGGAAGGCTTTAGGAATTATACATGAACACCATGTTTTTGATAATAATATGAAATCCTACCAGTAGCTGCAAGAAATGTAATATTTCCAGAACACTTTTTCAGTACCTGCAACTCAGACATGCCATCCCAACACAACTTAGGACTTACATTGAATCTTAATGTTCAAGTAAATGACTGGAATCTAATGAGGATGCTATGAATATGCATTGTCAGTTCAGTAGGATCCTTATTATCCATATTGGTTAGCTCTGCTAAATGTTACAACTGCCCAGCAACATAATATCCCCATGGATTTGTCAAAGTCAAACTGCCTTCTTCATGAGGGCATTGCAGAAACTCTCATTTAATTCTGGCCTGGCCTCTCTTCCTCACACCGGCAAGAAACTTTAAATATTCCTGGAATACAATTTTTTTCAGTACCTGCAATTTAGACATGTGATCCTGACACAGCTTAGGATTTATCCTCTCAGTTTTCACAGACCTGAGCTCTTCATAGCCATAATAGTTTCCACAACCAAAAAAGACATTACAGCCCATATAAACACTACCCTACTGTGGACACAAGTGGCAACAGAAATTGGTTGAAATTTCTGGGGAACAATGGAACGCCATTCTACTTAACATCTCGCTTGTTTTCCTCTCCAAAATTAAGCAGCTCACACAGTAGTTTATCCTTCACAGGAGATACAGGACCTCACAATGGTTACATACATTTGGAAATAAGGGTTACCCTAATTGCCATAGGTGCTGTACCACAACACGTGATCTGAGTCACATGCTGTGCCAATATCCTAAATTATTAGGGATTGGCAACCCATAATTAAAGTGGAAGTAAACCTATAGATTTGATCGTTTCAAAAAACAGTTAACATTTCCGAAATGCTAGCTGTCACATTGGTTGTGCTCTCAACCAAACTGTCAAACCATCCAATGGCTGGTGTCATAACGGATCACATGTACAGCATCATGGCAGTTGCAAATTAAACAGAGGCTAAGATGGCAGCTTCCTTGTTTGAAAATGATAGGAGGGTTTACTTTTACTTTAACCTCATCAGTAAAATTTTTGGTACCTATTTTGAAAGTACCCTGCTGACTTATACAATATATGTACAGTATACTGGGTCAAGCTTCCTATTCATGACAAATTTCACTCTCCTAGAAAGTTAGTGGCAAAGAAATGGCCCTCTTCAACACCTCCCACAGTTAATATGCGAATTAACTACTTGACCTCCAGAAGGTTTTACCCCCTTCGTGACCAGAGCAGTTTTTGCTATTCAACACTGTGCTATTTTTACCAGCAATTGTGTGGTCATGCAACACTGTACCAAAATTACATTTATATATTTTTTTTCTTACAAATAAAGCTTTCTTTTGGTGGTATTTGGCATTTCTAGGTTTTCTGGTTTTTCCTTATAATATAAATGAAAAAAAAAAAAAATTTTGCTTTCTGTTATAAAACATATCCTGTTAGGACTTGTCATTGCCTGGTTCACCTATTGATGGCACTGTTGTTCGCAGAGTTGAAGGGCGCAGTTCTGGGGTTCACCAGCAGGTTTCTCCCAGCAACCAGGCTTTCCAAGTAATTAGGCTGCACCTGACATGGGCTGCTGGGAGGTATTTAAGCCAGCCCATAACTGAGGTTCACGACTTCAGTGTTCTTCCTGTAAACTGTGCCCCCGCCTGATCCTGATCTTGATTCCAGATCCTGATCTGTGTTTCTGTTCCCATACCTGATCCTGTGACCTTCTCCCTAAGCCCTGCTCTCTGCTTCCAGCTCCCAGTACCTTGCTCCCTCATTCCCTTGTTTCTTGTCTCAGCCCTGACCTTGCCCTGCTTCTGTGTGCTTCCTCCATTTTGTACATAGTTAGATTATTGTTTGAGTTTCTGCATTGTTATTTTAATTTTGTTACTTCACATTGTTTATGGTTTACTGGTGTTGGGATTGATGTCGGAGGTGTGTTATTTACCTCAAAATTATTCTAACCGTGTTCAGCCTGGCTTCTGATTTTCTAAGGTACAGCCCACTGATCTGGTCATCCTTGCTGGATACCTACATTTGGTATCCCTGACATATCAAATAAAAATATATAAAAAATCTAATTTCTTCATAAATTTAGGCCAAAACGTATTCTGCTGTATGTCTTTAGTAAAAAATAAAAATAAAAATCTGAAAATTAATTAGTTTGTGTGAAAGTTATAGTGTCTACAAACTATGGTGTATATATATACACTGGAATTTACACAGCTATGGATGCTATACTGTAATGGCAGTGAGCAGCAACCTATAGTGTGACTTTGATACGATGACGGACAATCTGTTGCTAACAGGCACTACCTGGGAGGGTCACTAACTGACACTGACATTGCTAGTGACACTAATACAGTGATCAGTGATATTATTGTACACTGATACTGTACTAAAGGCACTGGCTCGGAAGGGGTTAACATCTAGGAACAATCAAGGGGTTAACTGTGTGCCTAACAAAGTGTAATATGTGTTGCTTTTACTTTCTGATCTGGCTATTTCTTCTCCCTGTTTTGCAGGGAGAAGAAACAGCCAGATCACTGTTCCTAGGCACACACGTTCGGAAGACAGGCAGTGACATACAGGTACGTTGCCTGTCCTGTCTGTGTTGCTTGCTCACAGTAAAACTACTGTGGGTGGGCGGCAAGTAGTTAAAGAATTCAACTCCTATGTCATTTTGGAAAAACATATATCAAGAAAGGAGCTGCCATAATAAATTTGAAAAATGATGGCTATAATGGTTAAACACGCCAAAAGTGGCTCTGCTAGATCTCATTCTAACCAGACTGCTAGGATAATACCCTATTCTCTTTGTTATTTATGCTGAAATGCACATCATGCTGTTGGGTGTCACCCTGTTATGCATCTGTAACTAACATGCTATATCTTGGTAATATTGTTGGGTTTTGAAAAAGATATTCTGTGTTACCTATTATTCAGAATTGATTAACAAAACAGAATGCTGATAATATTTACTTGGCTTATTTCTTGTTCAATATTTTTTTATTATCTTTATTATTTTATTATTTTTTGCAGTGCAGTATATCAAAAGGCATTCCGTAATACAAATGCACCTGGTGACATAGACTGGTGACATAGAGAACATATGTGTACTGTGGGAGATTAGCTTGTGGGGATCAACTTTCGTGAGGAAAATAGTCAGAGCGCAGGCAACTTTCTTTAACATCTGGTGGCTTGCCAGGTTTATTGGTAAAAGATTTGCAGAGTAAAAAACAAACAAAACAGAAAATAAATCCTTGCCGTCTGGCGCTAATCTAAACAGTATAGTTTCCTTACTATACGGTGTGGGGCTGGCCCCTGACACCCACAAAACATAAGCCACAATGTGAACCTTGTCTTTTAAAGTCCAAACAGACACAGAGCTCCCTCATATCCCACTCTGAGTTCCAGGTCAGAGCTCTAGTGAGATTGCTTCCTGATCATTTAAGTCACCTGCTGGTGGACTCCAGTGGACCACAAACTCTGGACCGGAACCAGCCCTGCCATGGTGGCAGGCAAAATCCGGACTCTGTTTAATCCAGTCCACATGAAGGCATACGAGGAGACAGGTAGCGTCCGTCTACCACTTCGCCTCGCATTCTGTCACAGTACATACATAGAATAGACAAAGGAGGGAAGGCCTCCTTCTCGAACAGGCACATCTAACCTAAACAAAAACATATGTGTATTTAAGGGAAAGCCAGGACATATACAGTATATCAACAACCCCTTAACAGGTATTCCTGGACACCAATAGACAGCTAAAGAGGGCTGAAGCAGAGAGCAAGGCAAGAGAGAAAGGTAAAAGAAAAGTGAGAGAGAGAGAAGGGTAGAGACCTGGGGTCACCTGAGACACCAATTAAAGTTGACCCACGTTTGTCAGGGGAAGATCAGGGAAGGCGTATGTCAACCATGGTTGCCAAATTGCGTGTTGAGAAGAATATTAGACATTTGCTCATTAAGCATCATGGCTGTCAAATGGTCCTTCACTCCCTGGAAAGGGACTATAGTTTACTTGCCATATTTCAATGTAAATATGTAATGCTGGGTATTGTATGAGGTCTAGGTTTCATACTATGGTGGGTGTTTTGATTACTAGCGCTTGTCTACTCTTAGAATTTTCCACAAAATATTTTGTGGTGTGTACAGAGAAACTGTTTTATTGTTCTTGCTTGGTTGGGTGTTTGACTTTTTTTATTCTCATGCTATATGTAATATATTATTCACATAGAAGTTGCGTATTTATTGTGTTGCAGATTGTAAGAGTGCCTAACTATGTTGTTTATTGAATATGAAAAACACTTTTCAATAAAAACTTACATGAATGAAATACAATAGACCATTCAATTTTGTTTGGCTGCTGCTAAGTTGAATCCCGTACTGGCCTCATATATGGATGCCTGTAATGAGAAATCTCCACCAGAATTCATGGTTCTACCTTAGCTGTAACTGCCATTTCCAAGCCACATAATGGTGTCAACTGCCCATATAACGTAAAATAAATAACTGGAAAGGCAGCTACGGGCAATGAACACTTTTACTATGGTCAGTATGGAGGTTGAGGAGACACAAACTAATGCAGAGGAACCTCTAAGACATATTAGAAGCTGCCCGATAATTCAACCCACCATTTCCTATCCAACACTGAAATACTAGTTCTAGGTTTCCCTTTAATGGTACTGTCATCTGTGCTCTACAGATGACTTCTATGAGCAAATGAAAATGCATAGCAAGCAGAGCACAGGGAATGCACTGAAAAGGAAAAAATAGAATAGGAAGGCACCATTTACCCCTGCGGCACTTTGGAGAAAGGGATCACTGCATTCACTGGAGCTTGGAGGCTTCAGAGCTGAAATGAAGACTGTAAAAATGTCACATAAAGGAAGAATGCATTCCAGATTCATTTTGCGATACCCATAATTCAGTAATGTCTCTAAGTAGCTGGAAAAAATATAATAAATGTTTTTCCACAGCATTGATCATACTGTATCACAGGAAATATTAGCGGGCAGGGAGCCATGATTATATGGGCAGTAAGTCTCAAACCAAAAAAAAAGGAAAAAAAAAAGTTTGAAATGTTGTAAACTGCAATTATTTACATTAAGAATAACCCAAATTCAGCATCCACTGGCCTAATAGAATGGCTAACCTAACACCATTGTGTGGCAAATCAGAGTCTGCCTACATTACATGGAATATTTTAAATACAGATGCTTCAATATGTATAGCCCTAATAAACTGAGACAATTCTGAACATAAAAATTATGGCACGCTCATAAAGCAAAATCTTCTGCTGTATTTTCAGCTGAATGGAGTATGTTTTATTAGATTTCTATATATATGGATTCAATAAAATTGAAAAAACATAGGAACTCTTCATAAATCTACAATATTAAACAGACTGATTTATTCAGTATGAAAGAGGACATTTTCCTGAGTGAAAGACAATTATGGGGCCAAACTGTAATAGTTTAGAATAAAAAGCAATGCAAGACGTGCCAAGGAATTCAACACTGATAAAACTGCAGACACTATTTCAGACTGGATATTATCATGGCACGAAAAGTTAGTGGGCAGATATGAATGTAAGGAGCTTCTGATAATATAAGGCAGAGTGGCAGTGCAAAACTGAATCTCTAGCAGTCTATGGTGTAAGTACAGGAGTTGCTATTGTTAGGCGCCCAAGCACAACTGGTCTTCATCTTTATTAACCAGCTGTGTGCTTAAATTAAATTCTATATAGAATGAAAAAGTTAAATTCATAAAGCTTTAAGTGAAAGTAAAGTCAAATTTTCTTAAAAAAACTTGCTGACAGGTAGGGTTTTAATTACAGAAGAGACTCTGAAAGTCTATTCTAGTATGATTGCTTCTCCTTGCCACTCAGTGTTCGCGTACACTGAGTCATGCATATGCAGCTCAATATACAGTCAATCCACCACACATTTGCAGAAGTTCTATCATGCCAGCCTGGCCAATCACGAGAATGAAGAAAGAGAGGAAAGATCCCTGGTGCCGCACATCCACAGAGTCCTATGGTGGTATGACAGAGACAACCTCAGCCTGGGCTCCCCCAGGACACGCTACCAACTTGTTTGACTCAATCCCCAGAGCTTAGTCATGGTCATGCCCATGACTAAGCTAAGAGGGAGTAGTGAAATGTATTGGAGGCATGGCCTGGTTGGAGCCCAGGCTGAGGTTGTGTCTCTCATACCTCCATAGGACTCCATGGATATGCAGCACCAGGGATCTTTCCTCTCTTACTTCCAGTGACTACAGGAGCTGGAATGAGCTCCATCCCTTGCTGGCACTCCTGCAGTTATTTCAGCATCACCCACACTACTCCCCATAATGATCAAGCCTAAATGGCACATTAAACAAACCGTGGGTCACAAGAGAATGAAGACTTTCAATCCAGAAGACCTGGAAACATTGGAAGCATAAGAGAAAAGAGCACTGATATCAATTTGCTAGGTAAGTCTACTATAATGTGCAGCTTCTGGGGGACAAAAAAGTTTGTTTTGTGGTTCTGGTCTAAAGCAGAACTGAAGTCTGCAATACTTACCTCTGTTTAAAACGGTTTGAGATCCCTCGCTGATATTAAAGTCTTCTACCTGGCTTCTTACAGCTGACTGTGGATGTCTTGATTGGCCAGCACCGGATGAGGTCACTTCTGCACATGCACAAGTGTTCAATCATTCCCACACCCAGGATCTGTACCAAAATGTAAACTGAAGTGTGCATGTGCATTTCACTATACAAATAGACTTCAAGCACGCGAGTAGGTTTATTTTTTTGCTGAAGAGACATTGCATGTCTGCCTGCTAGTAGTTTTTTAAATGGGGACTTTATTTTCCACTTTATAGTCAAAGAAAAGCCTAACACTCTCTATTTTTTTTTAAATTCCCCACCTCCTCCTCCTACCTGTAGGCATGTAGGTGGGTGGGGCCTGGGCTTACAGGGGTAGCTGCTGTGTGGTTGACGTCCTCCATGTTCTTCATTAGATTGTTGGGCGCCAGGTACTGGGTCGCATGTGAGGCCTACCAGGCGTGGGTTCTTTTGGGCTACATTAGGCACCTTGTACAGGGTAACTTTGCTACATAAAAGTGTACCTTTACTTTGGGTCATTTTCTCGATTCCCTTCGACAAGGCTGAGGCTGCCATGGGCGACTACTCCACCTTAAGGCAGACCTCTACTCCTCAGAGATTAACAAACACCATGTACACTGCACTGCAACTGTTCTCCAGTTAACTCTTGTTTTCTTGTGTCAATGCACACCTTCACAGTAACTTGCATTTTGGATGGGACACGTTGAGGCAATATCCGCAACCACCTGACCAGTGTTTTCCACTACTGCTCCCAAGTAGCAGAGTGGGTCCTGCCATGCAATCTGCATGGACTCCACATGTGAACTCAACTTAACTCTTGACCTTCTGTACCTCTGTAGAGGATGGGAACCTCTGTTCTGCAAATCGCTCCTGTTGCTATGGGAGACAGACTGCTGGCGAAAGGAGTGGCATGCTGCTAGAGGCCGTGCCATCTTTTACAATTACACGCTATAAGCAGGCTACTTGTTACACTTCTGTTACTCTTGGCAACTACTTATGCCTTCAAAACACTGTACTCCATTGTTGGTGTCTTCATACACCAATGGGTTAAAGACTCACTTGTGTGTATGTGTGCCAGTTACATACGATACACCTCTTTAGTAACTTCAGATTAGGCAAGGGCAAGGTTTCAAATGCTTTACTTAACAAAAGGTGAAAAAGTAGACATTTTACAGTCCAGCAGGCAAGACATGATCCTTCCCTAGCTCCCTAACTATAACTACTGGCTGATGTACTGCCCCAGCATACCTGTGAAAGTGCATTTCGGTGTTTATAGTCCTTCAGGGCAAATGCCAAGTTAAAGGTTTCTGTTGTGGGCCATGTCAGGTGTCATACTCCTATTCCAATGGGTCTCACAACTCAAGGCTGAACTGTGCTCGCAAAGTTTCTCCTGTGGGACCACTGATGACTCCCCGGACCTCCATGGGGGACCCCCCCAGATCTGACGACTGTCCTGATTTATATCACACAGGCAAGTTGTCCAGACCCAGATAGTAAAACCCATCAAAACGATCAGGAGAGCAGGCAAAGCATTAACCCCAACCCTCCCAGCCAGGACAGCACCCAATAACAGTTTCAACCTGCTTACATACGTATCCTACCTAACCTATATAAAACGATCTGTGTACTTACCTATTTTTAATCTGTTCCAGTCTGGTCACATGATCCCACAGCTCTGGCTGCCCTGTGTGAGTGCCAACAACATCTGGGCATAGAAACCTATGGGAGACATCATGGCTGCTGCAATTATCAGCCATTGTTGAGTACTCCCATACACAGGGCTGCAGGATCATGTGATTGGACCAGAGTGGATTAAAAAGAAGTCATTATACAGATATTTTTATACAGGTTAAGTCTGCTTTACCACCATCCCAAGGCACTTTACTGTATAGAACTGTAGTTTTCAAATTTCATTGGACTCAACTGAAGCTGTTGCTTTATTTGTAAATAAGAATACTTATTCTGGTGTATTAGCTTTTTAAAGCTGAGTTTCACCCACATTTTTCACTCCTCACCATGTAGCACTAATGTGCATCCTTAAAATTTATTGGCAATTTTTTTTCTGTTCACTTACCTGATTTATGCCTATATCTAATTTCACTTCTTCCTTTAGGGGCCGTGGCGCCATACGTAATTTCTGGTTTTGCATTGGCCCCTGAGAGATTTTGGTCAGCTTGGTATGGTACTGCTCCCATTTTGCATTGGCGTCTATGGAAAATCTTGGTCAGCTTGGCATGGCACTTCTCCCATTTTGCATTGGCATCTATGGAAAATCTTGATCAGCTTGGCATGGCTGTGCCATGCCAAGCTGACCAAGATTGCACCTTACTGCACATGCGCGAGATCGGCAGGTGCATGCTGGGTAGACAGCATGGACGGAATCCAGGAAGAAGGGCACTGCGGCTTCAGATGCCCACACTGGAGATGGCCGCGCTGTGCAGGAACTTCACAAAGTAAGAAAACGATGCTGCACAAATAGAAAACTGGGCATAGTTCACAGCATACCTTTGTTAGATTGCATGAGGCATGAGTATTCTAGGAGTATTTTTATCTTAAAAGTCATATTTCACCTGAACTCTGCTTTAAATTAAGCCCAAAGTCTGCTGTCTCGGTTTCTTCTATGTGTAGTGTGAAAATGTCCTGACTGTTGATAACATGACAAGCTTACATACACAGAATTTTTAATGGTTATTTTTTTATTTATTTTTTTTAAATGCTTTTTTCTTTAAAAAGAAAAAACCTATTAAAGCAATGAATACAGTTTTTGGACAATGAAAGTGACAGAGTAGAAATATTGTAACTGCAAAAGGGCGTTGTGGTTTTTAGTTATTCCACTTTTCCCCTTTAGCCTAGGTTCACACATATGCGATGCGTGAACCAGCGCGATTCCAGAGCCAGTTCCTGCATCTCATCTCTCTCGCAGGCAGTTCACGCTGCCCTCTGTGAACAGCTGCGGGTGTTAATACAAAGTTAATGATACCCCCAGATCAGTTCACAGATTGCAGTGTGAACTGTGAATTTGGATAGGAATCTGATCGCATGGGTCTGAACACCCATGCAATCCGATTCCAGTGTGGGAAAAAAAGGTTCTTGCACTATTTTCGTGCAAATCCAATGTGAGTTCAGCCATACAACTGTATGGCTGAATTCGCATTGCACAGACATCACACGTCATCAACACAGCAATGCGGTGTGAATCACATGCGATGTTTGACATCGCATATGTGTGAACCTAGGCTTAAAATAACAGGACTGTACTACAAAACCAAAACCATGCATTTTGTGCTTTGCATCATACATACAGTAGGTTTGAAAAGAAATGCCAGCTGCAAAATTCTCTCCTTTTGTAACCTCTTTTGAAATGCTATGGAACCTATCAGGAGTCTTGGTAACCTCTGGGAATATTGTAAAGTGGTACGCAATGCTATATACAGTAGTTAGCTTAACAAGCCTACTTCTCTGCATGTCTCTGCATCTGTCTTAAGCTGGGTTCACACTGGTGCATTGCGGTTTGGCCACAACGCAGGTGAATCTGAAATTTTCACACATTTTACCCATGGTTTTTGCCACAGTCCTACAGACTCTCTATTAAAGCTTTAATTTTTGTTACATTTTCTGAAAGTGCACCAAAGATGCAGCATGCAGGACTTTTGGCATACTTTTGGAAACCATGCCAAAAATGCGTATCTAGTAGAAAGTCTATGGTACCACCACTAAAACCGTGGGTGAAAATCGAAGATGCACCCGCACTGTAGCCAAGCAGAAAGGTCAGGTTCTCTTCATCAGTGAAAGAGAGGGGGAGGGGGGAGTTGGGGAAATGTTGGGACTTTTTATGAAGCACACAACCAAAACCAATTGAATGAATTAGTATATGTTATTTAATAAATCGCATATAATATATAACATAAAATAAACACATATACACACACACACACACACACACACACAGATAGAAAAAAGTGTTTCTACATGGTACATGATATATTAAAAATGTATTGCATGTAGCCCAAGCTGCATATAGACATGATAAATTGCATACATGATAACTGTTCTAACTGTGAGGGGGCTGGGCTGTCAGGGGCATAAGAGATCTAATTGATCCCAGTGACAGGGATCAGTAGAACTCTTACATGCCACCGCCGTGTTTACATTGAAGGTTCCCCGTTTTTCTTCTGTGCCAGGCAATCGCGGGTAGCCAGCGGACATCGAATCCACCCAACCTGCGGCCATACTGCTGGAGAGTGCGGCGGGCACGAGAACGATCCACCGGCGGACCGCTCCCGCCCGCTTGCTGTTTATCGCAGGATCGTGCCACTCTGCAGCAGTAAATGTATGCGAGCCAGTCTGGAAGGGGTTAATATATCATGTAACATGTAGGAACACTTTTATGTGTGTATATGTATTTATTATATGTTATATGTTATATATTATATGCGATTTAATGTCCCATTGCATTCATATGCACCATTAAATAACATATACTAATTGATTCAATTGGTTTTGGTTGTGTGCTTCATACAAAGTCCCAACATTTCCCCAACTCCTCCCCCCCTCCCCCTTTCTTCCATATGATTCAGGGAGGAAGACATACAAACTCTGTAGCAGTCGTTGTCTCTTATAAAGTCCCAAATTCTATTTTATTTCATGTATGCTCTTGAACGGTGAGTTTGACCTCATTGGCATATTACGTCAACTTAGTCGATGCTAAAAATGCTTAGACTTAAAGCTGACCTTCAGATAGATAGAAAAGACACCTATTAATGCAGCTCTGTATTCACTAATACTTCATCAGTTGCATTTATTTATGTATATTTATTTATGTATTGTATAATCTCTTTTTATTAGAAATTTTGAAAGTACAAAATAACAATAAGAACAGAAAGAAAGTGTTCTAAAATCATCTTCAAAGTGTGTGAAGATGATTTTAGAACACTAATATGGCTCCCAGCGGCTGAAACAGGGTTTTCCCACACATTTTGAAGATGATTTTAGAACACTAATATGGCTTCATGCGGCTGAAACAGGGTTTTCCCACACACTTTGAAGATGATTTTATAACACTAATATGGCTTCATGCGGCTGAAACAAGGTTTTCCCACACACTTTGAAGATGATTTTAGAACACTAATATGGCTCTATGCCCCTGCAATAGGCTTTTCCCACACACTTTGAAGATGATTTTAGAACAATAATCTTTCCCTTAAAGCAACAGCTGGAGGCTTTCCCTGTACAACTTGGAGATGATTTTAGAATCTAAAATCATCTCCTAGTTCAATAGGGAGAGGTTCCTACTGTTGCTTAAAGGGACAGATTATTGTTTTGTGCACAAAATTAAAAAGTGCATCTACATTGCTGGTTTAAAAAAAAAAAAAAAATTCCAAAAAAAAACAGTGTTGGCTATCTCCTCCTCCTCCACTGCCACTTTCACCGCCTCCTCAACCTCCAACTCCACATCCACCTCCATTTTTGATTTTTTTATGTGATTTTTAGCTTAAAAATTATTTTAAGTTATTTCCCTATCCCCATTTCTTTGTAGGGCACTTGTCCGACCCTTACCCCCATTTTCCTTACTTTTGCAGACCTCTAGGACTTTCCAGGACTTTGTTACAGCCATTTTTGTGCCTAAAAGTTCGGGTCCCCATTGATTTCAATGGGGTTCCGGGTTCGGGTCAAGTCCGGACCCGAATCCAGACTTTGTCCCGAAGTTAGGCCGAACCAGCAGAACCCGAACTTCCAGAGGTTCGATCAACTCTACTCCTAACAGCACCATGGCCAATTGCAAGAGCACTGCAAAGGTAGATCCCCATAATCAATACACATCATAGCAAGAAATAAGGATTATGGGCCTCTAAACAGAAATACATGTTTAGGAAGGATAAATAACCTAAACAAACAAAGTACAGATACATAAGATATAAGATAGTCAACTGGGTGTGCAGGAATCAGAATGCTTAAAGTGGAGTTCCACCCTTTCCTTAGGTTTATTAAAAGTCAGCAGCTACAAAAAGTGTAGCTGCTGACTTTTAATAAACCAACACTTACCTGTCTCCCGGTCCAGCGATGGAGCCACACGGAGCCTCGCTCCTCTCCCCCTCCCCTCCGCGGCGCCGGCATTGCTACTGTGGGCACCCGGCCGCGGCTTCACGGCCGGGCGCACACTGCGCATGCGTGAGCGGCGCTGCGCATTGTGATTGGTCCCGAAGTCTTCTAGGACCTGTCCTGTGTCCCAGAAGACTTCGGGAGGGAGGGGGAAGGAGTCCTTCCACTTCCGATCGCCTAAGGCGACCGGGGCAGAAGTACCCCTAAAAATAGGGTATCCCCACCCCCCCCTCCTCGCCAAAAGCTCAGTTTCAGCATCTGGAGCTGGGGAGGAGGACTTAAAGCGGAAGTTCCACTTTTGGGTGGAACTCCGCTTTAAGTGTGGATAAAAAAGCCTAGTATCAGCCAGTGGACGGTGCTGACACAGGTTTCACAAGGAGTTCCTTGTGAGTTACCCAAGGGGATGTCTTGAATCAAGTAAAGGCAATGATAGAGTGGTAGAGACATCAGCTAATTTGTATGTCACAGCTTGTTAGTTGTCCAATCAGAGGCTGGGGGTGGTGACATGACCAAGCTGTATTACTTAACTGCAGTAGAGAAAAATTAGGTCACCTTCCATGCCAGTGTGGCAGAGCTGTGTATTATTGAAAAGACAGAAATACAACTTCTTTGAAAGGTTTGACAGCTCCCTTATCTGTATTTCATGTTTGCATTTACTTGTTTGTCTGAAGTTCAGCTTTAACTTCAATTTTAGCACTTTTTATTCCATATGCTACTTGCCTGACTGACAAATTCATAAGGGTACAAATTGTAACTAAGGCTCGATTCACACTAATGCATTTTGCTTTTCAGTGTTTTTTCTCTGCTTTTTGCTGTGTTTTCTGCGTTTTTTACCACGTTTTTGATGCGTTTTTACAGCGTTTTACCTCAATTTTGCCGCAATTTGCATTTTGCGTCTTTTTATTTTACATTTTTTTTTATAATTTTTTTTGGGGGAAATTATGTTGTTAGGCATATTTAAAACGCAAAATTGTGGTAAAAATGCTGCAAACACGCATTAAAAAATGCAGCACTTGCATTTTTCTTGCACGCCCATTGAAGTCTATTACATGAAAAACGCTTTTTGTGGGAAAAAAAGTCCCCGACCCTTTCCAAAAACCCAGAGGCACAAGAATGCATTGATGTAAACATGAAAAAGGATGGATATAATTACGGCGCTAGCAGAAGTATAACATTAATAATTACAAAAATTCCAAATAATTAAAATATATAACACTAAGCCCTCATACACACAGGCGTTTTTTGACACCACATTTTTGGGCGTTTTTTACAGCTCTCCATGTTATTCTATGGCCCCCTAAAAACGCCAACGTTTTTGAGCAGTAGAGGGCATCGGCGTTAGTGAGCTGTAACTAGAATGCTTTCCGAGGCTGTAACATTTTGGCGTTTTTGACGCTGATGCCGCAAAACGCTCGCTAACGCCGTACCGGCGTTAACCAGCGTTTTTGATGCCAACGCTTTCTGGTTAAAAAATAGCAGAGGGTTGTTTTTTTAAAAAATACGCCTATTAACGCCGACGCACACTAACGCTCGTTAACGCTCACTAACGCCGATGCAAAACGCCGAAAAAAACGCAGATTTTTCCCTGATGTCAGGCCTGACGTTTTGCTAATTTTTTCTCATATGCCCGTGTGTATGAGGCCTAATAGTGCAAGGAAAGTTCATGTGCAAATAGATCCAATGAAGGTGCTCTTGTGCTTAAAAGTGCTTGAAATAATCCAAAGTGCTGTGTGCTTCAAACAGGTGATGTGGGGTATCGCCCCCCTATGCATCCCTACTCACACTCCTGTAAGTACATTGATTTTAGCGCAATAAACTAAAAATCTTTACAGTACTTCACTATATTGGTTTCCTCTTCTCCCTTACATTTGGATTCATGATTACAGTTGATAGAACCTCTGGACAAAGTCTGGGTTCGGGACTGGACTTGACCCGAACTTAGTCCCAGACCCCGAACCCCATTAAAATCAATGGGGACCCGAACTTTTAGGCACAAAAATGGCTGTAACAAAGTCCTGGCAAGTCCTAGAGGTCTGCAAAAGGAAGGAAAATGGGGGTAAGAGTCGGAAAAGTGCCCTACAAAGAATTGGGGATAGGGAAATAACTTAAAATAATTTTTAAGCTAAAATCACATAAAAAAAATCAAAAATGGAGGTGGATGTGGAGTTGGAGGTTGAGGAGGCGGTGAAAGTGGAGGAGGAGGAGGTAGCCAACACTGTTTTTTTTATTTTTGTGCAAGAAATGCACCGCTGGCCGCAAATGTAGTTTTTGGAATTTTTTTTTTTTTAAACCGGCAATGTAGATGCACTTTTTACTTCTGTGCAAGAAACAATAATCTGTCCCTTTAAGCAACAGCAGGAACCTCTCCCTATAGAACTTGGAGATGATTTTAGATTCTAAAATCATCTCCAAGTTGTACAGTGAAAGGTTCCAGCTGTTGCTTTAAGGGAAAGATTATTGTTCTAAAATCATCTCCAAGTTCTATAGGGAAGTTTTTTCCAGCCGCATAGAAGCCATATTATTGTTCTAAAATCATCTCCAAGTTGTACAGGTAAAGTGTCTTCCAGCCGCATAGAGCCATATTATTGTTATAAAATCATCTCCAAGTTGTATAGGCAAAGTGTCTTCCAGCCGCATAGAGAGCCATATTATTGTTCTAAATTTTAGAACAATAATATGGCTCTATGCGGCTGGAAGACACTTTGCCTATACAACTTGGAGATGATTTTATAAAAATAATCTTTCCCTTAAAGCAACAGCTGCAACCTTTGGTTGGAATCCAAAAATTCGGGAAGCGGATTTTCATTATTCAGAAATGTCCGAATTAATGACATTTCTGAATTTTGATGAAAAACAAATGCGGAACAAAACAAATTGCATATATCTAGAAGCTTTTTTAGCTGCAAAGGGTGGGCCAACTCAATATTGAACCCTACGGACTAAGACTGGGATGCCATTAACGTTCATATGCGGATAAAGGCAGGAGCTGAGGCTGTCAATCGCCTGGAGCTAGCATTCCTGCACATGTTGTATGCGGCATCCTGGGTTATCAAAAGTGATCTGACAAGTGAGTGGCAGCCTTGAAGCATACAGTATATTGTGAAGTCAATCTCTAACCCACCCTAGTTTTTAAAAATCCTCCTTTAGGGATTGCTTACATCCCATGGAGTGAAGGAGCAGGCATATGGGCATTAACAAGTGAGAAACTAAAAACAGAGTATACTGGATCAATGTATGTTGAATGGGATGTTCCATTTTTTTACAGTCCCTAAACAGACTCAACAATGAATTTGACATGTTTATTTTCATTGCACCACAAGGCGACACCAGGTTTTCATTGCATGCCCTGTAGGATGCTGAGCTTCAGATGCATTAGTTTTGAGCATGCATATGCTTTGGGGTGGCATTGAAAATGAATGACAAGGCACCCCGTGTTGTTGTGTCGTGTGTTAATGAACATTAGAACACACAATGCAGGTGCCCAAATGTAAAGGCTGTGTTAAAGGGAAAATAAGAATGTCAAAACTTTTGATACCCAGACTACAGTGAGCATTGTCTTTAACCACTTCAGCCTTGAAGTGCTCATACATTTTGGTACAAGAGGAATCAGAGGGCCCTGCTGGTTAACGATTACAATCTAAGAGGGAGGGTCAAGTGACACAAAAAGGTAATAACTGTGGGGGATGAGCTGATGGAGAAAATAAATACACTGTGTATTAGTTAGAAGCAGGATAGGCTTCTTTAAAGAGAAGGGTTTTCAGGGATTGTCTAAAGATGGATAGATTAGGAGATAGTTAGACAGATTGAGTTAGGGAGTTCCAAAGAAGCTTGATAGAAGTCCTGGAGGTGAGCATGGGAGGAGGTGACAAGGGAGCTAGAGAGCAGGAGGTCTTGTGAGGACCGGAGAGAGGGGTTTGGTTGATATTTTGAGACCAGCTTAGTAATGTAGCTGGGGGCAGAATTGTGGAGTGTGGAATTAATGTGGAATGTATGTTCCTTGCTAAAGAACATTATTTTTTATCAAGTTGTTATGTGTAAAGTTCCTTTACAGGTAATCCTCCTATCATGTTTAACCACTTCCAGAGTGCCCACCGCATACATACTGTGGCAGGGCTGCACAAAATCAAGTACCTGTACGTGATTTTGTGCAGTGGGTCTGGGGCATGCGCGTGCACCACCGGCGACCCACTCCCGCTGTCATTGGACACAGCAGGAGCCAATCAGCGGGTTCGGTGGCAGCGGTGGATGCCGGCCACCCGTGATTGTTCAGAGGAAAGGCACAATGGCAGTCTGCTTATGTAAACAAGGCAGACCGCTGTTCTGTCAGGGAGGAAAATTGAGATCTTATGTTTCTGCTAAGCAGAAACATGGATCTTTGTTTTCCTCCAGTGTCAGCATCCCCCACACAGTTAGAAAGCACTCCCTAGGAGCACACTTTACTCTTTGATCGCATCTGGTGTTAACCCCTTCCCTGCCAGTGTCATTTATACAGTGATAGTGCATTTTTTTAGCACTGATCACTGTATTGGTGTCGCTGGTTCCCAAAAAGTGTCAGATTTGTCTGCTGCAATGTCACAGTCCCGCTAAAAATTGCTGATTGCTTCCATTACTAGTAAAAACAATAAAAAAAAAAAAAAAAGTCCATAAAAATATCCCATCATTTGTAGGCGATATAACTTTTGCACAAACCAATCAATATACGCTTATTGCGATTTTTTTTTACCAAAACCATGTAGCAGAATACATATTGAATTTATGAAGAAATTTGATTTTTTACATTTTTTA
Source organism: Glandirana rugosa (assembly GCA_018402905.1). Lineage (NCBI taxonomy): Eukaryota > Metazoa > Chordata > Amphibia > Anura > Ranidae > Glandirana > Glandirana rugosa. The sequence continues at coordinate 62,629 of BLSH010347695.1, forward strand.
TTGGATATGTTTTATAGCAGAAAATATTGGGGTTTTTTTCAATGGGGTGCCCTGATCCGTTAGGACCTCTTTAGGGATCCCCACCCGACTAAACACCTGGACCAACTTCCTGGCGATAGTCTTAGCGGAGGTGTTCCACAAGGGTATGGCTAGCGGGTTGCATAATCTAGTATTACCAGGATGTGCTGGTGTCCCCGGGCAGACTTTACTACAGATCCCACGAGATCCATGCCAATTTTTTTGAAAGGCACTTCAATTATGGGCAGTGGAACAAGTGGACTATGAAAATAGGGTGAGGCCGTAGAGAGTTGACACTCAGGGCAGGATTCACAATACTCTCTGACATCTGCATGTAACCTGGGCCAGAAAAATCTCTGGGTTATTCTCTCACTGGTCTTAGCCATACCCAGATGTCTCCCCATTACATGTCCATGGGCTAGATCTAGCACCATTCTGTGAAAGGGTTTGGGAACCACTAGCTGTTTTACCTCATCCTCCGCTCGTTTCACCACCTGATACAACAAATTATTTTTAAGAGCCATATAGGAAAAATACACCCCCCAATTAGGATCCATATGTTCCCCATCCATCACCTTCATGTTTTCTCTGGCTCTAAGGAGAGTGGCATCCTGTAGTTGCTCTATACAGAAGTCCTCTCTCCGGACCTCTAAGTCAGGTACTACATTCTGTTCACTCTCACAGTCAGGGTCAGAGACATTTCCTGGGTTATTATCCCCCAGCTGGGAGCTATCTTCCAGTTCCTCCGACTCCCCAGCCAGCACAGGAAAAGGTAGAGGGTCTCCTCCTTCCTCGTCCTGCCACCAGTCTCCCCTTCCAGTTGGCATAAAGGTACGGGTGAGAGTTCCCATGCTTCTGCAGCAGGGGGAGCTCTGTCCTGCAGCCTCCCTGTGCCTTCCCATAACTTCCAAAAAGGGGTAAAATCCCTGCCCACTAGGGCGTCATATGGCAATGAAGGTACTACCCCCACTGAATGAGTCACACTGCCCCAAGGGGTGTCAATCTCAATGACCGCCGTTTGGTAGTCACGAGTAGTGTTGAGCGAACCCGGACTGTAACGTTCGGGTCCGTACCGAACTTTCGGGTGTCCGTGGCACGGACCCGGACCCGGACTGTAACGTTCGGGTCCGTACCGAACTTTCGGGTGTCCGTGGCACGGACCCGGACCCGGACATTTCAAAAATCGTTCGGGTTCGGTCCGGGGTTCTGCTATTTTACTCCACGTGTTGAGAAGCTGCAGGGCAGCCAATCAACAAGCGTTTCACTGGTTTGCCCTTAGAAGCCATCACAGCCATGCCTACTAATGGCATGGCTGTGATTGGCCAGTGCATCATGTGACCCAGCCTCTTTATAAGCTGGAGTCACAGTGCTGCAGTCACATGCTCCTTGGGTTAGTGTAGGGAAAGGAAGCTGAAAGCTTGAGGGACAGATTTGAGACATTTTAAGACCCGATCCTGCATCCTGAGATAGATTACTTTACTACTGCTGTCTGTGCTGTTGCTCTGAGGACAGATAGCAGAAATTAGAGATTTCACATACCGCTGCTTTGAGTTGCAGATCAAG
>BLSH010347747.1:18478-28603 GCA_018402905.1 Glandirana rugosa
TGGGTGTAGTGTGTCACCCTTTGTTCGATAAGCTATGTAGATCTTTACAGTCTATCGTAGTGGACATCGAGACGTTCGTTTGTTTGGGAGTACTGATAAAGGAAATAAATTTTAGAGTATTCGGAGTCACAACACTATCCCATCCAACGTGTATAGAAGGATCGACCGAGGAGACGAACCACACGGATGTCAAAATAACATTCAATAAGGCTTGGCCAGCAAGCACGAACTTATATGAAAATTTTACACTCACGATATAAAATCTAAGACTTATTTTTCGGATAAAATTTGTATAATGTACTCTATAACAAGGGATAAGGAAAATACGGACACTGCCCCTCCTAAGGCCCGTGCGATCGTTCGGGTTCCGTCCGGACCCGGACCCGGACTTTGTCCCGAAGTTCGGACGGACCAGCAGAACCCGAACTTCCAGGTGTTCGCTCAACTCTAGTCCTAAATTGAAGCCGGAATCCTCCCCGTCACAGGCATAAAAGGAATAGGGAACAATATCTCATGTAATATGTTTAAAATAGGCTTTTTATTCAGAATCTAAAATATAGCACTCACATTTTAAAAGTATATTCAAGCACGAACGACCGGTTCGGAATAACTTACAATAAAACTGTAGGCACACCAAGCAGAGGAGCCAGCTAGGAAGATATGTGCAACCTACCCTATCACAACACTGAGGCTTATGAGATTTTAAATAAAGGAAATAGTCATGAGGGTTTGTTTGCTTGCAGAGCTACAGGTGATGCTATCTGACATTTCTAGATGTATCGAATAGCTTGTTTCCCACTGTGTGATGTGGGTCCTATGGCTGATACATCACTACAGGACCTAGTAGGGTGAAATGGTTATGTGTATTCAGGAACACACTAACTGACACAATAGGAAGTGTCCAAAAACAGTGGTGCTCATAGCTCTGCAAAAAAGTTAAGATTGGACATCCTGCCTTTAAGACAGTAAGTATAAATACTTCTTTTATAGGGTGCTGCCAGTGAAAAAATATTTTATAGGAAACATCTTAAACCCCATTAAATGCTATGATTTCTCATGATATGAGTCCTGATCTTCAAAGGTGGGAAACTGCAGTTCCGAAAGAGTTCCTTACCATTCCTTACCATTCTACACTGAATTATCTGCTAATAAATGGTTATTAAAGTTGGTGATGGACACTTTGATAAGAAAGTGCCACCATGTCAAACTGGCATGACATCCTGAAAATCATCCTTTCACAGCTTGTTTTGTACAGTCACTAACCTCTCTTATTGCTTATAGGCCTGCCTGTTTAATTCAACAAAATATATTTTATTTTATCCCTGAAAGATAATGCAGTGACAGGTGCAATGGATGTCAAAAAAGCATCTCTTATTTTGCAGTTAAAAGTGATTAAGTGAAATATCGACCACCTTGTATGCTCCTTTCAAGAAAACCAGGATTTTCTACTAATAAACATAGAAAAAGAAAGATCCTACTAAAGTAAAAAAAAGTAAAAATAACCCGACCTTTGCCTTTTTAATCCATCATATAAATGGTCTGTAATTCCAATGTTTCGTTGTGATTTAATCTTACCATTTGAATTATACATAGAAAGAGGAGATGGAAAACACCTGACAAAAAGAAAAATCTATTTGTTCTTGTATTAAGGGCAATAACTTTAAACAGAGCATTTTTACGGAGAAAACAAAAATAAACTAAGACAGGGTCAGAACCATTAGAGGCATGTTGCCAGATATGTTATGGTTAGAAAGACTTCTTATTGGACCAGCCAAGAATGTTTTAAAGGGGCCCAGAGCCGCAATAATTCTAATGGGATCCTGACACCTCTGTAAAACAGATTCCATTTTTTAGGATTCAAATCACACTCATATGTGTGCTTTACTATACGTATTGTAATGCACATAGCAGATGTGTTATGTGTGTATTTTCTGAATGTGCTCATGCAATTCTAATGGGCTCCTATGAGAATCGATTCATCAAAAAATGCACATTATCCTCAATGCATGTAACCATTTGACACCTGTGGAATTGGCAGGAAAAGAGAGCTGTGCAATTGTGGTGCATGGAAGCAAGATAAGGACTCATGCAGTGTTTTATTGGACTAAGCAATGCACTGCAATGCATGCGCATAGGTATACATGGGCCCTGAATGATTTCACTCATGGTACATAATTAAAGGTGGATATAGTGAACCTGATCACGTTCAGGCATCACCTGAAGCCCTAAAGGGAGGACATTTCTAAAGAAAGATTATGCCCATCCGTGGCTTTTAGAAGAGCAAGTGGTTTCTGATATTTTCTATCTGCTATCTATCTTTGTGCTACAGGCATTGATCCTGCCATTTTCTGTAGGGATAAAAAGAAAGAAAGGCATTAAAGAGGAGGAAAAGTCAAAAGGTTTGTGGAAGAACTAACATAGCTATGATAACATGCTGATAATTAAATTAATATAAGTAGGATTGGTTAGATTATTATAAATAATGATTTTAGGAATCTGTGAAGTTACATAGTGCCCTTTGTTAATCATTCACAAACAAATCAATTCCAAATTAATACACCCACACCATTATACAATTCCTTTATTGAAAAAAGAAAAATAAACAAATCTAACCTCAATCATGTCATTGACAGATCCTTTTTTTTTTTTCTTTTTTTCTAATGCTTTTAATATAAATGGTGTGTTCCTATCAAACCCTATTGCTATTCCCTTAGACCTCTTATTGGGAGAGTAACCATGAAACCATATTGGAAAGATTTTTGAACCCAAGCTAATTTTAGATGACCATTTTAGATGAGTTTCTTGTAGGAATGCTATGTCAGATTATTGTAAATATTGATTTTAGGAATCTGTGAAGTTACATAGTACCCTTTGTTAACCGTTCACAAATAAATCAATTCCAAATAAAAACACCCACGCCATTATACAATGCCTTTACTGAAAAAAAGAAAAATAAACAAATCCAACCTCAATCTGGTCATTGACCCATCACAGCGATGACCCATTGGGGACTTCATTATATTAAATATGGTAATAACCATATTTTGTCAATGATGTCCCCCAGGATCCCTGGTGGCTTCTGTACCAGCAGAAGCCATCAGGGATCTGTCATGTTATTTAGGGGAAGTAGAGATTTGTACATTATCATCAGCTGGAGGTTTTGGTGAGCAAACTGTCCAGATATGGCTAATTCCTTTGCCAATTTTCCAAGGCATGTAGAGGCATTTAGACAAGTGACACCATTATGAGCATGGTTCAATATTATTGTGTATGGGTGCAGGGTTTACATATAGGAGTGTCACCACAATCCTTCCCACTATATAATGAAAATACACCCAAATCTTCCTTTTACTGCTGTTTCTTGTGGGCACAAAATATGCTGAAACTTCCTGTACTTTCAGTAAATCCACCAATAATTATCAAGTCGAGCTTACAAAACAAGTAGCAATTAGTGTATAAATGCAATGTAAGTTTAATGTTTTGCAATCAGAGGTTCTCAAATAAGAAAGAGTCTATCCTTTATCATTACTAGAGGAATAAAAGGTTCCAAATAATTGTTCTTCCCTGCAATTTTTTACCGAGGCCCATAATGGCAGATGTAGGATAGTATTCACCTCCCTATCTAACAGGCAGGGGCTAGGCTGTGGGCAAAGGAGCCATTTGTCCCTTAAGACAGTACTAACAAGATATGTTGGGATGGTGACATTGAATGGAGTAATTTCACCATTCAGATAGCCATGAGTAAGACTTGCAATCAGTGACACATGTATTATAAATATATCTGCTCCTCATTCAGTTCTGCAATGGCAGAGTCTGGCTGAAGAAGGTCTTTGAGCAACAAATTCTATTTGGGGCTCTAAGATGTCCTGTAATTGGGGCTGCTGTTAGAAATTACGGGGCCCTGGAGGCCTGGACAGTCTACCTGACAGCCCCATCCTTCCTCCGAAAATATCAAATATTTTTACTAAAATGCCACTCCTGCAATGCTTTGCTCCTCAGCCATGGCAGAAATGCCCTTTGCACACCGTTGCAGTGCAGGGTTAGGAGTCAATATGCTCAAGTGTTCATTCAGGAAAGGAAGGGGCTGATATATATGACATATTCGCTGTATCCTGAAACGATTCCCCTATGTTCCCACAGCAGCTGCCTGCAGGAGAGAAAAGAAGAAATGTTTGCAGCACTACATTGAAGGGGGCCACACAGGGGGCTAAATAGCAGGTTGAAGGGGGCGCAGATCCAAGAACCGACCCTCTTGCAGGGCTGCCGGAGGGAGAAAGAGGGGTAGAAGCTGGCATCACTCCAGGGGGAGGCACTAGAGTCACAGGTGTCAGCAATATGGCAATACAGTTGGCCGGTCTGGTCAGCAGGTGCCTGGGCCCCCGTTTTGAACTAATGGGGCCCGGTACAGAAGGGGTAGGCTGTACTGCCTTATCAGCGACCCTGCATGTGACCAAACACCCACAGCCACAAATGAAGCTGGTTCTAGAAGATATGAAGAGATGTGATGCATACTATGTTCTTGAGGGACACCCGCCAGTCGATGCAGCACTATGGCACACTGCATGATACACTTTCTTTAGCCTACAGAAATCTGCTGTTACTATAAAACAATTGTGTTTGGCTCCCAGAACAAATGTTTCCAGTCCACCGACACTAACATGCAGAAATAAAAAAGTACAATATATGTATATATATATATATAGAGAGAGAGAGAGAGAGAGAGAGAAAGAGAGAGAGAGAGAGAGACAGAGAGAACCTCACAAAAGTGAGTACACCCCTCACATTTTTGTAAATATTTTTATTATATCGTTTCATGTGACAACACTGAAGAAATTACACTTTGCTACAATGTAAAGTAGTGAGCGTGTGCAGCTTGTATAACAGTGTAAATTTGCTATCCCCTCCAAATAGCTCAACACACAGCCATTAATGTCTAAACCACTGGCAACAAAAGTGAGTACACCCCTAAGTCAAAATGTCTAAATTGGGCCCAAAAGTGTCCATATTTTGTGTGGCCACCATTATTTTCCAGCACTGCCTTAACCCTCTTGGGTGTGGAGTTCACCAGAGCTTCACAGGTTGCCACTGGAGTCCTCTTCCACTCCTCCATGACGACATCACGGAGCTGGTGGATGTTAGAGACCTTACGCTCCTCCACCTTCCATTTGAGGATGCCCCACAGATGCTCAATATGGTTTAAGTTTGGAGACATGCTTGGCCAGTCCATCACCTTTACCCTCAGCTTCTTTAGCAAAGCAGTGGTCATCTTGTAGGTGTGCTTGGGGTCTTTATCATGTTGGAATACTACCCTGTGGCCCAGTCTCCAAAGGGAAGGGATCATGCTCTGCTTCAGTATGTCACAGTACACGTTGGCATTCATGGTTCCCTCAATGAACTGTAGCTCCCCAGTGTCAGCAGCACTCATACAGCCCCAGACCATGATGCTCCCACCACCATGCTTGACTGTAGGCAAGACACACTTGTCTTTGTACTCCTCACCTGGTTGCCGCCACACACGCGTGACACCATCTGAATCAAATAAGTTTATCTTGGTCTCATCAGACCACAGGACATGGCTCCAGTAATCCATGTCCTTGGTCTAATTGTTTGAAGACATTTGAAATGAAAAGGCATAATAAAAAATTTACAAAAATGTGAGGGGTGTACTCACTTTTGTGACATACTGTATATATTCTTCCTATACTCTTCTACAGCCAGAGTATAGTGAATTGCTATACAGTATTATATAAATGCAGGTTTGGTGGGGCAGTGTAAAATATGTATGTATTTATTTATCACGCTCTTAGTCTTTTAATATGTCAGCTTTTGTTTTTTGTCTGTAATCCAGTGGTTAGACACACAGCACTACTGTGTCTGTTTAGTTATTATTAATCAGAAGTGATTGCAATTTTATTATATCTGGAAGTTAACAAAATGTGCATTACACCTCTAGGTGTGAGAGCTTGTGAGTGCTTGAATATTTGTAGTGCTGTATAATGTGACTAATTCTCTGTATAGAATTTTAAGCTGGCTACTCTGTATAAAGGCATTCAAATGCAATGGGCTAAATCACCTTATTATGATATATTCTATAAAGCACACTTTGGCCAAGTGTACCTCTCAGAACACGCAAAAAGAGACATCAAACAGTGCAGCAAGCACAAGGGTAGCTAATGTGTATAGAAGTATTTCAAAAGCTTATTTTATGATTTAGGAGCCCATAGAAGTGATCATTCTAAGTTACATCCACAAAGTCATGGAGAACCAATACAATTTATATGTAACCAGCATGAGCTTTACCTATAGAAAGTTACTAATTATAGGGTAACTCATTAGACTATTACACTGAGCTTCTTGTATCATCTATAATAGACGTAGTAAGGCTGAATGATTAGTCCCAAAACAACAGGTGGCATGGTCTGTATCATCATGTTCACATTTCCGGGCAGTCAGTAGACACTTCACTGCTATATTAATTATTTACTATCATATATTTCTTAGTTTTCTCATTAGGGGTCCACTTACTTGTTACTAGCAAAAAGAAAAAAAAAGTTTTCTGCTTTGATATTAATAGCTTTCCTCTTTAGTTTGTTTGTAAGCTGAAGGAGCGGGGAAGTAGTGGGAGCTCATGAGAAGGAGATGAAGCTCCTTTACTGGTGTTATTACATTTTTAGCACAGTTGGAGTTGAAATCATTCTCTTTAAGTAGATGAATTTGAGGCATTAGTAGAACTGTTTATATTTTATTTGGATGTTTCTTCCACCTATGAAAAATGCCTGTCTCTCTCCTGTTCAGTTTTCTTTTTTTGTTAAATATTGGTTTATTTTTGTATTCACCTTCTTTTTAGAGTGGCAATTCTTTTCTCCTGTGGTCCATAAAGTGTATATCCATGATAAATACTTAAGGGTCCTTGCTCAGGCTGTCAAGGCCCGATGAGTTGGATGCTAGTAAGGGTGCAGGCTTAGGAAAGGTCCATCCAGACCCAAAGCATATAGCAAAAATAGGAAGAGGTAGACCACACCCAGTCCAAATAGTTAACAGGTAAAAGCAGCCTCAGCTCGATTTATCTAGACCACAATTCCAACATGTTTCGCCTGCCCTGATTCATGATAATATTTGGACAAATATTCGACTACCCGAATTACATTATAAACAAAGTTTACCAAATGCTCCAAATAACCAAACAAAATTTTAACAAAATTCAGAATGAAATTTAAATCAAATTTTACATTGAATTCCATTTGAATTCGAACTGTAAACATGTTTCTGAAATCAAAGACTGTGTGTGTTATTAGAGTACCATTTCAAAATAATGCTGTTTTTGTTAAGCCAAAGGTGATTTAAAAAGTCCTTGTAATCATTTGATGAAGATTTTTCTTTTGTTTGTTCACTTTGCCACATTCGAATAAAAAAAACATTTTTGTGTTGACTGATTCGTAATTTATCGATTTGAACGATTCGAATCAAAATAATCTGCAAATTCATAGAAAATTTTAAAAATTCTGAATAGGAATTCTATATAAATACTGAATATAAATGGAGCGAATCAACCAAATAAAATGAAACTAAATAACTAGATTAATGAATCTAAATGAAACAAAACAAATCAAATTTTTTTTTGTCATGCACATGTTTACTGTATAACCTCACTTTTGAATCCGTTGAGCATCTAGATGCTGCTTGTTATTGGCATAGGTATTGGAAGCGTTCTGTGCCTATACTGGCACAGGATGGCTCTATAGTTTCAGCAATAACAAGGTATGTCTGGGTTGAAAGGGTACATTTTGGGGTAAAGCGTACCTAAAATCAAGAGAAAAAAAGTAACATAATGAAGCATACCATATAGTGGCTGCATTGGCATTCTTTTTTTCAGACTTACTGTTTTTACTCTATATTTACCTGGTGATCCTGCCAGTAAAACATTTCCTTACTGGACTGTATCTGACAACACTCACTTTTGATTTACTCCCCTTCTCCATAACAGGGAGGTGGTGTTCTATAGTTCACCAAAGACTGCAATTTTTTCTCTGAATGGACAAGGTGGAGTTTGTGTCATCACTGCATCATTTCTACACCTCGTCCAGTCAAATTATGCCTTGCATTTACATAGAAAAATGTAAGGCATTCTGTGAATGGCGACTATGCCAAGCAAGCAACCCCCTGTGCTCAATATACATCAGTGCAGCAGCTCAGTGTAGGGCACAGAAGACAACAGCTATCCTTGTAATAGTGGTGATTGCTACAGTGATTCTCCACTACCACAGCAGTCCCACAGGTGTTGGTCTAAGCTGGACCGTGGTAACAATGCAATAAAATCTATTCATGGAATTCGGTTTTCAGATGAACCTGTTCTTTTCCCATGTAGGAAAAACATTAGGTCTGCTTTAATGTCTGTTTTGTTGCAAAACAAATATATTTGTTGTCCCAGCACTCTGTTCACCTGGGAAAACAGTGACAATCCCTTTCTGGTACGGGCAGCATGTGACTGTAACTCTTACCACATACCAATGTTGGTGCTTGGCACATGACAGTGGAAAGAGTCCTCAAATCAAGACTTAGGGACCATTTACACAATGGTGTGTTGCTGTTCTGTGGTGCTGTTCATTGTGAATGGCACCTCAATGCACCTTAAAAACAACTGTGCTGCAACACATGGCAGTGCAGGACATCGTATGGTGTTCCTTGCACAGCATTTCCCTATGCTATGGAAAATCCAGCCTGCTTAGTGGGTTGTGGTGCATTTCAGCCCATTAATTTTTAATGGACTGTTTAAAGTGATTTTAAACACTAAAATAAAAACTGAATATACTGCAGCTTTCAAATTCTGAAATGTGATTGCTGTGTTAGTTTTCTCTTTTTAAAAAAACCCATAGTGATACTAGGAGCACCCCGGGACACCAACACCATAGGTTCTCTGCATCCCCAAGTCCTGGCCAGACAAGGTGTCACTGTTTAAATCAGAATTCAATGGGCTCCTTGTAATACTCCACACTAGCGATGTACTGCCAGACCCCCACCTTACATGTCAAATAAGGAAGTTCCTTCAGGACACCCATCATACCAGTAGGGATATTATAAAATCAGCCATCCCAGATGGAAGGCTAGATTGACATCTGGAGACTGATAAAAACACATACTACACTTGATCTTAGCCAAAAATATGAAGTGATTCGTGTGCATAGAGCAATGCACGTTACCATTATTAATTAATGTGCACTGCTTGTTCCAAACAACAGGAAGTAAAGTAGAGAAGGAGAGGTTCAGGAGCTCCGAGAGGATGTTACAAGGAGGAAGAATATCACAGTAAGGAAAGATGTATGAAAAAATGGATTACTAGGTTAAGTAGTGGATGTTAGATGAAGATCAGCGCCTAGCCCTTAGACCAATTTAGTTGTCAATCAAATTGTGTAAAATAAGTGACAATATGTATGTCTATAAATATCTGTGAAAAAATATATATGTGAAAAAATATATTTGATTCCGTGCAAAAATAATAATATTAAATTGCATCTAGGGGGCTGCTGTGCTCAGGAAATTCCTGCTATGAAACTGTTATATATAAATCAGCGCCTACAATTAAATTAATAATATATCAAACCATGTATATAAAGATGTCAAATACATATATGGGTCTGCATAATTGCAACTGGTAACTAAGATAATTGCATTTCAAACGTAGGCAGCCCTGTATAACATAATGGAAAAATCCAAACCAGAAAATCCAAATAAACTTAATAAAATACAGTCCAAATATAAAGTGATGAGTGCTTCATATAAAGTGCGAATCGGTGCTCATAAAACTTCAGGGTGCTGTGAAAGTGACACACACTTCAGTGACCCCCTTTGTGCCCGCACTCACCAGAGATTATGGACCCACTGCTTTTCAGTCAGTGGGTCAAAGAAAGCAATATTCTGGTGGGGGCTTTGAATCTGGGACGTCGCTGCGATTTCAAATGTGTGGACCTTTCCACTGGTTTAGTGTCCAAGGGCACTGTAGAGATGGAATTCTTCTGCTGTATCCTGCATATCACTTCCCACCAGCAGCTCTTCTGTAATCAGCAACATAGGAATCAGCTGTTCTGCAGGGGAAGTATTGCAATACTTCCCCTGCAGAACAGCTGATTC
>BLSH010347747.1:28613-50372 GCA_018402905.1 Glandirana rugosa
AACGTACAAACTTACTTTCGTTTCATAAGAGGCTAACCTGCTCCACCTCTCACACCGTAATGACAGGGCGGAGAGGTAGTTTAGTCTTTTGTGAAAACGTAAGTAACTTTTTTACGATTCGCTTAAGACTTACCACGGGTACGACTTACCAGTTGGAGAACAGTGTATCAGACGAAATATTTATACGGGGAATTTCACTGTGATTTATTATAAGAAAAAGAGGTTCGTATTAGGTATGTGTAGGTGATGAATAACAATATATATTTAGTCGCGGATGGGAATTTAATTATTATATAGTTTGGTACATATATTTCTACAGTTTATGTATATACCCAGACGTATTAACGTTGACTCTTAGTTACCAGTTGCAATTATGCAGACCCATATATGTATTTGACATCTTTATATACATGGTTTGATATATTATTAATTTAAGGGTAGGCGCTGATTTATATATAACAATAAGTAGTGGATGTGTATGGATTATGCTTGGAGAAAAAGAATATTATTTAGTGTCACTTTAAGGGGCATATTTATAAAGCAGACTATGTGACAAGAGGTTGACCATTCAGCATGGGCACCATTCAGAATTCGCTTAGCATTTTTTCAATGAATGCAAAAGTGTTTTCTGATTTGATGGAGAGGCGGGACAGTAATGCCACACTCTCCACCTCGTCCAATCGGAGAATACTTTGCTTTCATTCAAACATGCAAAGCTTTCTCTGAATGGCATCCGTGCTGAGTGGGCAACTGTGTTCACAAAGCAGCTGGGTAGCTGCTTGGCACAGAACACAGAAACTAGTGGAGACTACTGGAGCAGCCCTGTCTACTACAGTGATTTCAGACTTCTAGGAAGATCGCACAATTAAATGCATAGTTACATTGGGCCAAGTTGGACATGTAACAATGTAAAAATATTCATACCTGGAATTCTTCTTTAATACCTTCTTAGACACTGACCGGGTACATGTAGACACATTTAGTGTGGTGTCTTCTTTCTGAATTTCTAATTTACATGCATGCAACTGAGAAAAATATTGTAGCCAGAGACAACCAGGCAACTAGACTTTTCAAAAGGAGGTTAGCATTGCAAGCACTGTAGTTTTCTTAGTACAACTTTCCTTTAAAGGTTCCCTTCCTTTTGCTATTAGCCTTTCTATCACATTGATTCTCCTGCTTTAATACTTTAATACTTTGAGTCACTGAGTTGGGCCAGCTATGTAGATATGAACTTGACATGTATCATGTTTCTGACTCTGCTGATCTGCATACATTTTCAAGTTAATAAATCATAAAGTATTGAAACAGCAGTCAGCAGCCTGGCAAATGCCATGTTCATAGAAAACTCAGCACTGCCAGAGCTGTACTTTTTCCTGTGAGGAGTTTTCTTTCCTTACATGATTATAAATGATGCCTAAAAAGAATAAGGGCTTGATTTGATGCACTCTGGGAATTTCTCACTAGAGGGAGCTTCATGGCCTGACATTGGTTATTTCACCAATTAATACTGGTAAAATTGGTGATCCATTTTCTCTCCCTGTACTGTAGCTTAAATAGTTTTATATGTAATAAAGATGTATGATGTGAGATAAACACAGACAGAACAAATCTCTTGGAAATATTTTTTTTTACATTTAATAATATATATGTGTATATATATATATATATATATATATATATATATATATATATATATACACACACTCGATTAAAGATAATAAAGAACAGCATTTCTTTTTACTTGCAATTAAAAATCTATATAGTTGTTAGATATAAAAATCTGTCCTGTAAATGTAGATAAAATGTTTTACGTACTAAATTACATTACTTATTTTGTTGTTCCTAAAATAGTGATTCAATTGCAACTGCAATTGCAATTGAGCAAGATCTAGAATCATTTGACTACCAGGTAATTAAAGCCGAACTGTGGAAAAAATGAAAATTCTCTCTTACAACCCCGTACTGCAAAAGTTAACTGCTCCTTTAGGTCTAGGGGCATGGAAAAGTAGATTTACTTTTCCAATCTCCATCTGCTTCACCTGCTAGAACACAGTGTGTTCTCCTCCATGGTCCTGACATCATCAAGAAATATTGCACTATGGCCACTAGATGATGCTTATGAACATAGGAAATTATGATATCAAAGCGGAGGTCCGTCTGAAACAAAAAAAAAATATAAAAGTCAGCAGCTACACATTCTGCAGCTGCTGACTTTTAATAATAGGACACTTACCTGTCCTGGAGTCCAGCGACGTCGGCACCTGCCGCTGATCTTCGGATCAGGTGTCGGGTGCAGCCGCGTCCTTTGCTTGTAAGGGAACCAAGATGTGTAGCATTACAGCTTCATGCCGAGCACCTTACTGTGCATGCGCGAGGCTCCGCTGTGCTCTGCTATTGGCCGGGGGGCCAGTAGCAGAGCGAGGAGGGAGCCAGGCTGCTGACATCAGCGGCCACGGCTCCCGGTCCGAGCTCCCGGATGTGTGGAAAAGGACACCTGTCTTAGGACAGGTGTCCTCTTCCCCCTCCTCCTCAAAGGTGCCAAATGTGACACCTGAGGGTGGAAGGAATCCAACCAGTGGAAGTTCCACTTTTGGGTGGAACTCCGCTTTAAGCAAAATACAGCCATTTTTATTGAGGCTGGGTATATGTTTCTCGTACAGCAAATTTTTATATGTACCATAGACACCTATGCATTTGTTAATGCATGTGTGTAAATGCAACATGTTATCATATGTTCAGACATGCTGCATTAAAGCAGTTCATTAATTTGCATAGTCTCGCACCACAACTATGCCTTTTTTTCTCACAGCTCGCCAAAATCCAAAAAATGTGGAGTTTTTTTGGTGCCTGCTAAAAGTAATTTTGTGTTAGGGTTCCAAACTAAACGAATGACGCTTCAACTCACCACAAATTGTGCATTATTGTGTGTTTCAATAATTCATCGGGATACAAGCATTTTTTTTGCCAGTTTTATGCAATGTAAGGTTATAAATGCTTAGCTCTTTGGACCAGATATGGAGAATTTGCCCACATCCCTATATACTACAGGCTACAGAAAACCCTGAATTGGGACTTTAAAGGGAAAAAGCTCCAAGAAAGTATAGAAGTATCATAAAATATGTCATTTTTATTATATATATTAAAACAGAGAAGGGATCACACAAATGTGAAAAGGATGCAAATACATAAACAGAGTACTGTATGATACATAATGACAAACATGAAAAATGGATATAACCACAATGCTCTGTTTGTTGGAAGCAGAGTATACCCAATGCATTTCAAGTAATATGATTAAAGCTCTTCATCAGGGATGAGTGGCTATACTGTTAATGATACTATCTAGATTAAAGAAAAATACCATTAGATATCACAATCATATATATGGTGATGTAACTCTAGCATCATGTATATTTGTATATATTAAATACTAACCATTGTTTAGAAAAAACATTGCATCCAAAAACCTCATCAATTAAAAAAAATGGCATTCATGAAAGAATTCTCAAGCCTGAGTCCTATGATACTTCTATACTTTATTGGAGCTTTTTCCTTTTAAAGTCCCAATTGGGGGTGTTCTGTAGCCTGTAGTATGCAATGTAAAGGTCTTAATTAAGGATGGGTGAACGGTTTGGCCTGAGCATAAGTTCGAGCCAAACTTCTGTTGTATGCCTGTTCGGCTTTTCGCAGTGGAGCAGCCCATAATGCATGGCACGCAGATGGCACGCACAGCCCCAGAGCCTACCTGCTGTTTGTTATGACAGTTTATTTATATGGCAGGGCAGGGCCACCCAGCAATGTAAGCCAAGCACTTACGTCATTGGGTGGCCCCGCCCTTCACTATAAATAAACTGTCATAACAAACCCAGCTCAGTCGGCAGGAGCCCGCCCATGGAGGGGGAGCTGTTGAGTTTTGTTTTTTTTTGGGTCCGTCGCTCGCCGTGATTGAAGTGGATTACAACGGGGGACACTTATTTCTTTTTCTTTTTTAATAAAGGACTTGTCCGTAATTGTCTCATGTGTTTTTTTCTTTTTTGACACTTTTTGTTGAATTAGTAGGGGTACGATGTACCTGATACTAATTCACATAGGGGGGTCGTGATCTTTGGGCCCCCTTATTAAATAGTGCTTCCAGATTCTGATAAGCCCCCACAACCACAGCCCAGGGTTGTGGGAAAGAGCTCTTGTCCCCATCAACATGGTGACAAGGTGCTTTGGGGTGGGGGGTGCAGAGCCCCCCCCTGCCTCAAAGCACCCATAGTCCCCATGTTGAAGGCATGTAGCCTGGTACGGCTCAGGAGGGGAGCGCTCACTCGTCCCCGCTCATCCTGGCCGGCCAGGCTGCATGCTCGGACAAGGGTCTGGTTTGTATTTTAGTGGGGGACCCCACATCAATTTTTTTTTTAATTTATGGACTGGAGGGGGGACCCTGCGCAATTTTTTTTAGTGATTTTTTTGTATATTGCCTGGAGCCGGCAATATACATTACAGCCGCAATAATAAATGACAATTTTTCCTTTGGAAATGTTCATTTTTTCTGGCTATGTTCTACACATCTCAGAGGTGCACCCTTTTACAGGTAGACTAAGGAGACCCCCCAGACACATTATTTAAAGAAATGTTTCATGTTTTATTTTTCATAAGCATTCATAAAATTACTGCTCATTTAAAAATGAAGTTTTTTACAAACTTTTTTTTCATTGATACATGTTCCCTAGGGCAGGACATGGACCCCTATATAACCTTTGCATGCGCAATTACTTGCATATAAGCCTTCAAAATGGGCACTTTTGATTTTTGACGTTCGGGTCCCATTGACTTCAATAGGGTTCATTGTTCGGTTCCGAACTTTCGGGATATTTGAAAGTTCTGGTGCAAGCCCAACAGAGGTCTGTCCGGCCCTTCCTTAGTCTTAATCAACCCTAAAGGACGGGCACACCTGCCCCTCTTACAGCATTGGGCTAATACCCAGTTTATTCAGCTCTTATTTTTACCAGACCTGTGCCAATTCCGCACTGAAATTGTGTTGCTTGACTCTGCTCCTCTGATGGAGCCTTCCCTGCCATAATGTTATCACTCTATAGTGCAGGGAGTGATACAGTGTAAGGTGTTAAAGTGGAGTTAAACCCTCATATCTTTTACAGCCAAGGAAGCTGCCATCATAGCCTCTGTTTGACCTGCAGTTGCCATAGTGCTGCACATGAGATTAGTTATGACACAAGGATTTGATGGCTTGACAGTTTCGTTGAAAGCACAAGCAACTGTGACAATTATCATTCATGGCATGCCTTAAATGTAACTGCTTTGTGAAACAGTTAAATTGATTGAATTAGTTACGCTTCAAAGCACTGGGTTTCCAAAAACAGGTCTCCAATTGCAATGAAGACACAAATGTAAAGATATTTAAAATATTTTGGACATACAGAATATACTGTAAAAAGCAGAAAATGATCAGTCCACCAATCTTTACCTATTTTTCACCAATGCACACCTGTTAGAACATTTGGCACATGTTGGTACATTTAGAAATCCCATTAGAAGGACAGAATTGTCGCACGCTAGCCAGATGGAGTCTCTTTAGCTGTTGCTTGCCAAACATCTGGATTTACCATTTAACAGGGTATCTGTATCTCAATAACATTTTCCACATTTGTAATAAGCTGAATGTTACAGCCACTGGAGCCCGGCAGTTTATCTGTGGTTCGTCTATGATTTATATGGAAAATGTTTAGCGCCATTTAGCTGCTCACTTATTAATGCACACAGTTGCCACACAGTCAACACCCTACAAATTAAGCTTTCAACCTACAACCCTCACTCTGCATTGGCTAGAATTCACCATCTGGAAAGGTAATAATTGCAGTAAACATTACAGCAAAGGTAGACAGCTGAGATTGAATGTGATCAAGGCCTTGTGCCTGGCTTCGATCTCAGTTTTATCGATATGCCCCTTAATGATTTTGACAGCTTCTAATTTTCAGAGCAGTGCTTGGTGACAAAAGCACTTCTTAAAAATATCCCTTGTCCTGATATGGCACAGATCCGTCAAGCATCCTTGAAGTGCTCCTGTGTGGTAAAGCAAAAAAAAAAAAAAAAAAACATTATTTTCCCATTTTATTAATGGAACTTTAAAAACAAATTCTGGGCATGGACATTTTTTACAGTTATAATGGTCCAGATTGGTGCAATGTAACTATTCATATATGATACCTATGGAATCCCTCTATAATCTGGAAATCACTGAAGTAAACACTGCTACGCCAGTGATCTCCACTAGCTTCTGGGGCTCATGCAAAGTGCCTGCCCTACTACATTGTGAACACAGGAGGTCGCCCACTCGGCACAGACGGCATTCAGAAATCGCTTTGCACTTTCTCAGTGAATGCAAAGCATTCTTTTATTGGACAAGGTGGAGCATTGTCCTGCCTCTCTAACTTGTCCAGTCAGAGAATGCTTTGCATTCATTGAAAAAGCGCAAAGCCATCTCCTGAATGGAGCCCACACCTAGCAAGTGATTTCCTGTGCTGGTAATGCAGTAGGACAACCACTTAGCATGGGCCTGGGAAGCTAGTGGAGATCACTGGAGTGGCAGTGTCTACTACACTGATTTCTATCTTTTAGAGCAGGGGTCTCCAAATTTTCTAAACAAAGGGCCAGTTTACTGTCCTCCAAATTTTAGGGTGGTCGCACTGCAGCCAATGGGAGTAAAAATGTTGTGGCGTCAGTGGGATTAAACAATGCACTATGATTGGTATTAGAGAGAGTAATAGTGCCCCACCATTGGTGTCAGTAGGAGGAATAGTGTCCCATCACTGGTGTCAGTGGAAGGAATAGTGCCCCATCACTGGTGTCAGTGGGAGGAATAGTGCCCCATTCTTGGTGTGAGCAGGAGGAATAGTGTCCCATCACTGGTGTCAGTGGGAGGAATAATGCCCCATTCTTGGTGTGAGCAGAAGGAATAGTGTCCCATCACTGGTGTCAGTGGGAGGAATAATGCCCCATTCTTGGTATCAGTGGGAGGAATAGTGCCCCATCATTGGTATCAGTGGTAGAAATAGTGTTCTATCACTGATGTCAGTGGATGGAATAGTGCTCCGTTATTGGGGTCAGTGGGAGGAATAGTGCCCATCACTGGTGTCAGTGGAAGGAGTAATGCTCCATCGTTGGTGTCAGTGGGAGGAATAGTGCTCCATCATTGATATCAGAAGGAGAAATAGAGCCCCATCATTGGTATCTGGGAGGAATAGTGCCCCATCATTGGTATCACTGGGAGGAATAGTGCCCTATCATTAGTTCAGTGGGAGGAATAGTGCCCCATCATTGGTGTTAGTAGGAAGAATAGTGTCTCATTCTTGGTATCAGTGGGAAGAATAGTGCCCCATCATTGGTATCAGTGAGAGGAATAGTGCCCCATTCTTGGTGTGAGTAGGAGGAATAGTGCCTCATCACTGGTGTCAGTGGGAGGAATCGTGTCCCATTCTGGTATCAGTGGGAGGAACAGTGCCCCATCATTGGTATCAGTGGGAGAAATAGTGTTCTATCACTGATGTCAGTGGATGGAATGGTGCCTCATCATTGGTGTCAGTGGGAGGAATAGTGCCCCATCCCTGGTGTCAGTGGAAGGAATAATGCCCCATCATTGGTATCAGTGGTAGAAATAGTGTTCTATCACTGATGTCAGTGGATGGAATAGTGCCCCATCATTGGTGTCAGAAGGAGAAATGGAGCCCTATCATTGGTATCTGGGAGGAATAGTGCCCCATCATTGGTATCACTGGGAGGAATAGTGTCCTATCATTAGTTCAGTGGGAGGAATAGTACCCCATCATTGGTATCTGGGAGGAATAGTGCTCCATTATTGGTGTCCGTGGGAGGAATAGTGCCCCATGATTGGTGTCAGTGGGAGGAATAGTGCCCCATCATTGGTATCAGTGGGAGGAATAGTGTCCCATCATTGTAATCACTGGTAGGAATAGAGTCCCATTGTTAGTATCAATGGGAGAAATAGTGTCCCATCATTGGTATCACTGGTAGGAATAGTGCGCCATAGTTGATGTCAGAGAGAGAACTAGTGCCCCATCATTGGTGTCAATGGCAGGAACTATGCCCCACAGTTGCTGACAGTGGGGGTGATAATGACCCAAGGACCAGATAAAAGCATGCAAAGGGCTGCATCTGGCCCTTGGGCTGTAGTTTGGAGACCACTGTTTTGGAGGGATTCTACGAGCATGGTTAATGCATATTTACATTGGTCCAAGCTGGGCCACTGTAACTATGTAAAAATATTCATACCTAGAATATTCTTTAAAACCACCAGTCATTTATATTTAGTTATGTTCAAAGTGAAAAATACATAATCCAACTCAATTTATCGTTGTTATCATATCCATTTATTAAAATATCCTACAATATATTTTTACACATGTGTGCGGCGTGATGGCACAGTGAAACTTGTCTTTGCAATATTATAAGTCAGCCTTTAATGTCTTCAGAAATCAGTTCTTTGCTTGCTATCATAGTGTGGCCCACACTTGCCTAAACACATGTACAGGCTGAATCTAGCGTATAACTTGCAATCACTGAAGCACAATTGATACGCTCTGACATCCTATTGTAGACCTCCTTTTAAAAAATTAATTTTGGGCCGCATAAAGCTGAGGATCCACTAGACATATTAAATACTTCCAGTGACATAGTGAATGTTGCACTGTTTAATTATTCAGTCATGTTTAATTATATATGTGCGTTGTGCAACCACCTTTGAACTCTCTGGCAAGATACTTTTGTATTATAAGCATTGCTAGCACTTATGTGCTAAAGGTCCTGAGAACGGCGATGTACATAGGCTGCGAGGATCCCAGTCTTACATGGTTACTACCAGTGCTTCAGGAATATGTGTTCACAAATGCATTGTCTTGGCCCACTTACTTTCCCTTTTTTCTTATTTGTTTAGTGCAGATGTGAATGATAGATTACATGAAAAGAAGAACTCTTTCTTTTTCCGTACCACCCTCTAGCTCTGCAATATTCAATATGAAGCTGTCATCTATTTACTTTTAACTGAGAGATTTTGAAGCAGTTGAAGCGTCTCTTTCCCTTAGAAGCATTATGGATTGAATCCTGTGCCTCACGCGTGCTATAGGCAAGGCTGTAAAATACCACTTGCTGTTATGTATTAATTCTTAGACATGAAAAAGTACAAATCTGCTTTCATTAGAATATGTGGCAAGCCACGCTTTGTTTACCCAAGTAGCGGGCAGTACTTAAAATTCCAATTTATCTACTGCAGTCTATGCAATATAAAGCCTATTGGATTTTTCTAGGGGTGCAGTGTGCCTGTGAGTCTACGTTGGAGATATCCCGATGGTAATAGCAAAGTTCTGATAATCTAATAGTCTTACTGTAAAGAAAAAAAATTATGTAATCCCAAGAACAAAAATGTAATATATTCGCAGCACAGCAGTCCTTATATGTGGTGGCTGCATTTGTTTTACTTTTCGGGCTGTATTTCCTTTTTTTTTTACCTGTGACCCTCCCAGTAACACACTTTCTGTCCTAGAGTAACAACACTCATTGTATCTATGGAGGAGCAGCAGTGTTACTCTTATGAGTTGGGCTACAGAACACCCTTCCTCATCATCATTACATAGGGAAGAGATGTCCTACAGTTTACAGAAAAGGACTTGAAAGACTGATAACATTTTTTTAAATTTTAGTTTAGTGCATACAGTCTTACAAGGACACTTAATTCCTGGCAAAATCAACAGGCAACCACATCTACAGACTGGTAAGCTGCAATTAAAGGACAAGTAAAGTCATAGCTATATTGGCTATACTCCTCTTGGGGATCACAGGAGTGCAGTTCATTCTGCACTCCTGTGACCTGTTTTCAGCCAACAATGGGCTAAAGCTTGCTGTCAGCTGACATCAATCAGCCGGTCCAGGCTCTGGAAAGATTCTGATTTTAATCTTGGAATTCAGCTAGAAGCCTTGACCAGCACCTGGCTGAGCTTCTCAGTGAGCTGCTGGTAGTCTGAGCCAGCTGATCCTGCCCTCTACACAGATCAGCCCTCCAGTGAGTGCTGGAGGGGCAGAGCAAAGAACTGGTGACTGACTGTCTCAACTCTCTGCTCAGAGCAGAGGGGAGAACTGAGCAATCAGCAGTATGTGATCACTCAGTTCTCAGTGCAGAGCAGGCAGGGAACAGATGAAGAATTGCATCAAAGCTGCATCTACCTAAGTGAGTGTAAATGTTTGTTTTTTTCAAAAGCCATACTTCTCTTTTAATGCAAATTATGCTTTTGTATTTGCATATATTTAATTAAAATAGCAACTGGCTATATTTCCTCTATAACCCTTTCCACCTTTCCTACCCCATTATCACAGTGAGGTCTTACCTAATCAAAATGTGATTATGTAATCAGGAGCATTACCAAAAATAAACCTTCAGTTGTTCCAGAAATTAGTCTTAGTTATTAGTTAGAAATCCCCTTTTAAATGTGACTGAGATTGTTTGAAGAAATTAAATATGCGTTGGTGTAATCATGTTGTGATGTTCCTGTGGATATTGGTGTACCTTGGAGGACTAGAGTTCACTGAACATGGGATGGGGGTTAGAACATTATAACCTAAACTGTGATGAACCCAAAACCAAAAAATGTATTATGTTGCAGCTTACCAATCATTAGATGTGGTGGTGGCATCAGTTTTTTTTTTTCTTGCTAAAAATAGAAGAAAAAACACTAAATAACACTTGTGCAACCTTCGGGCCGGGTTCACCCCTATGCGTACACCTAATTCGCATGACAAGACAACATGTACAAACATATAAGTGGTCCATATACTGAACTTGGTGTTGAGTTATTAACTTTAAGGTCATCACAAAGGACAAGGGGGCACTCTTTACATCTAGAGGAAAAAAGATTTCATCTCCAAATACGGAAAGGTTTCTTCACAGTTAGAGCTGTGAAAATGTGGAATAGACTCTCTCCAGAGGTGGTTTTGGCCAGCACTGCAGATTGCTTTAAAATAGGCCTGGATTCTTTCCTTAATGTAAATAATATAACTGGGTACTAACATTTTTAGGTAAAGTTGATCCAGGGAGAATCCGACTGCCTCTCGGGGGATCAGGAAGGAAATTTTTCCCCCGCTTTAGCAAATTGGATCCATGCTTTGCTGGTTTTTTTTGCCTTCCTCTGCATCAACTGTGGGTGAAGGATTGTATATTGGGATTGTATGGTTATATATCATTTTTCTATTTTTTTTTTTTGGTTGAACTAGATGGACTTGTGTCTTTTTTCAACCTGACTAACTATGTAACTATGTAAGAGATTGTGACTGGCTCTCTATGAAGTCCTGTGCGTCTTTGGCTCCATTTTAGGTCTGAATTCAGGCAATAATTTGGCCCTGATTCATCCCTGAAATGGAGAACAGGGACTCACCGGACCCCTGCTGTGAGCTGCGCCACACAGAAGTGTGAACCCAGCCTCACTTTTAAGAAATTAGTAAGCTGCAATATAATAAATGTTTGCTTTTGGGTTTAATAGTATACTTTAACCACCTCCCACCTGGCCACTGTATATATACGGCTGGGTGGGGGCTTCCCCGTTCTGACAGGACGTGTATTTACGTCCTGCAGAATGGGAGCTCGCAGCGCGGCCATGCGCCGCGCTGCTGCTGGATCCTGTGATCATTATGATCACAGGATCCAGCTGAGCAGAGATCGGGATACTGGCGCAGTGACTGGCCCTCCCGATCATGTGACGGCTGTGTCCAATCACAGCCGTCACATTGTAAACAGAGACGAACGTCTCTGTGACAGTTCTCCCCTGCCGAGCTCAGTGAGAGCTCAGTGCGGGGGGGGGGAGGGGGGAGCTGCAGCTCTGTGACAGCTTTCTGCATGATGAGGATTTCATGCAGAAAGCTGTCACAGATCGCCCCCCACACAGTGCACCAAGCACACTGATACCCCTGTCCCTGTACACATAAGTGTCCCCATAAAAGAGCCCCCAAAACATCTGTATGTCCCCCATCACATCTGTCACCATACACAACATCTGTCACAGTCCCCAAAACATCTGTATGTCCCCAAAACATCTGTCACAGTCCCCAAACATCTGTATGTCCCCGTCACATCTGTCACCATACACAAAACATCTGTATGTCCCAGTCACATCTGTCACAGTCCCCAAAACATCTGTCTGTACGCCAACACCAAATAAACTCAAATTTGGGTTATTTTTACCAAAGAAATGTAGCAGTATCATTTTTGGTCAAAATTTATGAAGAGAAATTACTTATTTGCAAAATTTTATAACAGAAACGCAGAAAAATGCATTGTGTTTGAAAATTTTTAGTCTTTTTTTAATTTATAGGGCAAAAAATAAAAAACCCAGGGGTGATTAAATACCACCAAAAGAAAGCTCTATTTGTGTGAAAAAAATGATAAAAATGTCATATGGGTACACTGTCGCATGACCGCGCAATTGTCATTCAAACTGCAACAGCGCTGAAAGCTGAAAATTGGTCCGGGAAGGAAGGGGGTTTAAGTGCCCAGTATTGAAGTGGTTAATGTGATGTCCTATTCATCTCAGAGAAAATTAGAGTAATAACCCAGTGTTATAGATATGGGGCACCTAATTGGCCTGTTCAGCCCATCCTAAACGATCAAGTCACTCAACCCAGCTTACACCGTATTGTCTGTTTTCTTCTTTACAGATACTGTATTTTTGGACTCAATATACTGAGACTGTCACATCTCAAGAATTATGAGTATTACAAAAGTCAGATAACACTGATTCAATGGGAATACATTGATATGAAATCTGAAGTTTAATGAATTTAATTTGATTGGTTTCCAAATTTACATCCTACACTGACCCACCTGCTACTGCATTTCAATTTGTTATTTAAACTAAAATTCTGTCTGTAGATGGTATTTATGTATACAGAAAGTGCTATTTTAACAAGCAAGCGGGTCAAAAATGAACTGCAAAGAATATTTATCTAATTAGACAAAGTGCTTGTATAAATGCAGCATTCCCCCGTGCCAGCAGTGCTGTCATCCCTTAAATTTGCCATTAGTGTGTCTGGAATTGTTAATAGACAACAACTAAACTATTTAATAATTTACACATTTTTGTCTTCTGAAATATTTCTTTTAGACAGACAGTATTTCCTCTAAAAGAGGAGCTGTCCCTTTTTTTCTGAGAGATGTTCCTATAAAAGCTTAGTTGATTTTGAACAATATAAATATACTATTTAAAAAAAAAGGCTTCAGAACAGCCGTGGTGATATAGGCCATTTCTTCTTCTTAGATATGCATGGAAATTATCCTTACTATAGTGTGTTAGGGCTTGTTCACACAGTGTCCACTGAGCTGCGTTTTTCTGCACATCACTGCTCATGTGTGGTGTGAACAGTTGTTTTCTATGTGCCCTGTTCATACCTTGCATGAGCAGTGGTGTGCAGAAAAATGCAGCTCATCGGATGTTGTGTGACCTTCAATGCCTTGTCTTTAGATATTGCCTGTGTTTGTATGTACACAGGGACAGCCATTATTTGCTCCTTACATACACAGATTTGCTTCCTGCCCATTCTCTTAACTTTTATAGTTAAAAAGATGCCCTTGAGCTCTGGTCATGTTACTGTTCATTGGCTGAGTGGATCATTTTAGGATACTAATGTTAGTCAGGAGGGAAAATTGTAATGAGCCTCCTCCACTAATTATCACTTACAGACAATTTAACCTCTTGCTATGTGTGTCAGCAAAAGAGTGAGGGCTTTAAAGCAGTAATAAACCCTGCTTGGTCACTTGTACCTACATGTAAGCTTACCTGTAGGTTAAATTGAAGCGGAATTTCACCCAAAAGTGGAACATCTGCTTGTCTGATTCCTCCCCCTTCCTGTGCCACATTTTGCACCTTTCGGGGGGGGGGGATACCTGTTTTTGACAGGTACCCTGTCCCCACATCCGTTGGACCTCACGCGGCAAGGTTTGTCAGAAGTTCGGCCCTCCTCCTCCTACCTCCTCCTTCCCCTGCTGCCGGGCCAGTAGGCACGCTTCGCACATGCGCAGTAGGGAACCGGCTGTGAAGCCGTTCACTTCCGGGTTCCCTTACTGGCAATGGCGGCGGCAGCACCTGACAGCTGATGGAAACATTGGCTGGGGTGCTGACATCGCTGGATTCCAGAACAGGTAAGTGTCCTAATATTAAAAGTCAGCAGCTACAGTATGTGTAGCTACTGACTTTTAATTTTTGGAGGGGGGCGGAACTCTGCTTAAATATCTCTTAAACGTGCACTGATTAGGAGATATTCACACGTTCTGCAGCTGGTGACATCACTGGCACGTGTACACTGAATTGAGGGCACACTGAATGTGCCATCAATCTAGAGCACTGTGCCACAGCCATGACTCATGTGCATATACGCGGGAGTGACATCATCACAGCTCGTCCATTCAAACAGCTGTAACCCATGAACCCAGGAGGAAGGCCGGATGAAGATGGAAGCTCTTTCAGTGGTGATAGTGCAACGCTGCAGGGATACCTTCCCACAGGTAAGTCAGTCATAATGTGCTAGTATGTAATGCAATGCATACTAGTATATTATGCTATTAACTTGCAGAGGACAGTTGTTGTTTTTTTTAAAAAAATACTTTACTTACGCTTTAATGTCCACATGCCACACATTAGCATTCATGGGCAGCCTAGGTTTTCTGTGGGTGGCTGAGGTTTCACCCAGGACTGTCACGGGGGTTGCCAAAATTACAGTGGTCATGTGACCGGGAAGACCTCCCTGACCCCAGGGCATAATAGCCCAATTAAAAGCACACCGGTACTGGGTGGGAAGGGGTAAAATGCACACATGCAAGACCATTAAGAATATAAGTGGTGCTGTGCAGGGTGATTGTATTAACAGTAGAACAGCATCTCTGTCCAGAAAGAAGATGCTGACTCTAGATGATGGCTGAAAAGAGATGAAGCTAGCCCCTGGGTAGAAAATATGATAAAGGCATTGTCATATCTCTGTGAAAGGTAATACGTACCTGGAAGTGTTACATGTACACATTACACATGTACAAATCCACTTTTAAGCAATCATCATTCATCTCACTAGCAGCCTGAGTATTAATGGACAACATAATTTCATCCCTAGAAACCATTACAAAGTTGAACTTTCACTTGACAAATATTAGGAAATCCTCATATCAATCTGCAACTGTCAGGTAAAACAGTGGTTCTGTATACTTGCATACAGAGGCATGGGATATTATTTGAAAGTCTCTGTTAACTTAAATGAAGAGTAAACCTGTGTTTTGGAGTTTTGGAGGCAGATGACCCGTGTAGACATGTTCTGTGAGTTTTTTCTTTTTTTTTACTTTTATGAGTGCTTAGCACTCTAAGCCTTGTAAATGCTTTGCTGATAAAACATGCAGAGCAGTCATTGCAAGCAAAGGTGAAAGCGTGCTTTATTTTTCAAGCTTTGACTTCTACTAGTGGAAATCAATTTGTGACTACATGAATAGTATGACCTATTTTTATAACTATGGTTTTGATGTGCTGATGAGACCAATCAGTTCAGGCAGATGCATTATCAAAAGTTACCAGTAAATGTGCAGCTGTTACTCTAATGGAGAGAGGTTCTGCCATCTTAATATTTCCTTTTATATTTGTCATACATCAGAAAATTGTCTACTTTCCTCCACACTGCTGTGGTATATAGGTGACTTCTGTCAGACAGGAGCTACTTTGAATACACCACTAACAACTAAACTGAATATAGCAAAAATCCCAAAGAACGTATATAGACTTACTGTATTTACCAGAAAAAATATTTTATTAGATAGGATAGAGTGCTTTTTTTTGTGCTGTGTGTGGCCCAAATAGGGGGAAATTGCCTCTAGGATTCCTATCAGGACTGTTTTTAACCACGGATATTACATTGGCAAAAGGCATGCCAGGCCTAGTCTCAAGATCATTTGTTTTCAATATATTGTTTGACAGGTGCATTTTAAAGAGCTAGTTCTCCACTTTATGTATTGCTGCCCTATACTCACAACAATAAGCGCAAAACACAAGTAAAATGTAACTCTTTGCATTCAAATTTGTTTCATGACAGTCTGTGTCCAAGGCTGATCATTTACAGGTAATCACCACATAGCGAATACCTGTGAGTGGCTGCAATTAGCATTGGGAGATGACATTCTCCAATTGCTTTCAATGGGCTGCCTCCTGCAGCTAATCGACGGGACTCCCGCTGATTTTCTTACATTTGCTCGATGTCGGCCAGAAAAGCAGGTGTGGATCTACCCTTTAATCTTTGAAGGGAATATAAGAGTTTTTGGTCAGTGGTATTATTTTTTTGTTTAGAAGTATATAAATAGATGTTTTATATAATCTTCAGTTTTCAGGGTGAGCCCATCACAGAGTGTTGGCAGACTACATAGGAAAAAAGAAAAATACAGTGTTGCCTCTCTGTGTTTTTTTTTACTGTTCCCACTTATTAGAATCATAGATCTGACCATCTCTTCTGGGGGAGGGGGGTGATTTCTCTGAATCATTTAGCTGAGGGTTTGTAATCAGATATCCTGTAGGTCCAGTGGCAATAAAAAGTAGTGGATTGCTCCAAGAATCTGAAGCACTAGCCACACAACTTGCTGGCTGAAAGTGCTAAAAACATGAAAATAATAAACTATATTTGATATTTACCTGAATTTTCACATGTTTTAAACATAAAGACAACATAAGCAAACCACTATGGGGTTGATTTACTAAAGGAAAATCCATTGGGCACTACAAGTGCACTGCAAATGCACTTGGAAGTGAACTGCAAATGCACTTGGAAGTGCAGTCATGTAAATCTAAGGGGAGGATATGAAATGAGGGGGAGCTCTGCTGATTTCTATCATCCAATCATGTGCAAGCAAAAATTATGTTTTTTATTGTCCTTGCATGTCCCCCTCAGATCTACACCGACTGCATTTCCAAGTGCACTTCTTGTGCACTTCCAAGTGAACTTGCTGTGCACTTGTAGAGCACAGTGGATTTGCCTTCGGTAAATAATCCCCTATGTTCCTTAAAAGTGGTTGTTAACCTACAGAAAAAAATGATTCCATTCCTTTAAAGAATGTTATGCAGCACAGTGCTTGTGCTGTGCAATTTGGCCCCTTGTATCACCTGAAATACCTGGCTGATCCTGCCTGGTTCTGCCATTCCCCCTGTAAACTGACCACAGTTTATCATGGCTGCTGAGCCCTGAGACCGTGGTCAGTTTATGGGTCTCCGTCATCCACTGTCTCTCCTCTGTCCTCCTTCCCCCCTTGCCTGTCAACTTGTGACAGTGCCCACTCCTTCCCCTCCTACTGCTGAAATAACCTTTAATGTTTCATATAATCCTCTGTATTTACTAACCCTGTGCGCCCCTGTCTCTGTGTTTTTTTTTAAAAAATGCCATCTATACCTAATTTCAGAGCTCCCTTTGGCGCACACGTGACCGACCGCTCCTCTCATCCCAACTGACGTCAGCTGGGGATTCTTGGCCCCTCCCACTCTAGCTGTCAGATCAGGAGAGGGGGTCGGTCACGTGGCGCTCTGAAATCAGGTATATTTATTCATCAAACACAGAGACCGAGGTACACAGGATTAGGAAACACAGAGGATTATATGAATATATGACAACCACTTTAAGTATGTTATTATATTTAAACAACCTGTATGTACATATTGATTATCAACCCAATATGTAAGGGACATGCAGGAAATAATGAGACCAAGAAAAACATGGAAAAAAAAGAAGAAAAATGTACACCAATTAGAGATTATTTTCACTGATTGAAAATTGAAATCCAATTGGTTGTCCTGGGTTAGATCAAATTGCACATAGCTGCTGCCTTTTACATAGATTAGATGTATTTGTCACTCAATGTCTTGAATTACTTTGTATAATGGGAATGAGCTTCTTTATGTTAAACAAATTGCAAATGTTTTACTAAGCCTTATCTGCCCTTGATAATTGCATAATGCAGCTTTAGGCTAGTGCATCGCCTTGCAGAATAGATCGCCAGCAGCTCTTTTCCCTCTGCTGCTCTGTAGTACTGCTATTCCGGGTCATCTGAGCCGTCAAAGATTATGTCAGTGGATGTATGAAGCTGAACTCGGATCTCGGCACCAAGGCTTTTACTGGACAAAAACTGGACTTCGAGGGTGCTTGGACCTCCATCTGAAATGTATCATAAACAGATCCACACTGTTTTTGTGTACACATAAGTCATGTCACAGGATTGTTCTCGCTTGTCTTTATCAACCTTGTTCACTTAACCTAATGCGTGTGTGCTTACGACATGCACTTGAACTGAGTTATTCACTTGAATGACTGATAGGGCTCTGTAAGTGCTACTGTGCTTTAGGGAGCAACAGGCTTAGCTGCTGCATTAAAATCTTTTCACTTTTCCACTGCAAAAATAGTTTGGATTCTGCGAGAACTTTTGTCACAAAAATAATTTCCATTGAACAAAAAGAAAAAAACACTCCACTGTGTATTATTATATTATAAAATACTGTACATAATTTTTGTATAAAAAAAACCTGATTTTTATAAAGAAAAGAAGGTCTAACTTGTTCATAGTTTATGCTGTTTATATTGTAGTTTTCCCTGATAGCACACAAAGCTGGTTAGTGCTGTCAATATGAACTGTGTTAGTAGCCATCCAGTTAGAAAGATAGTCTAATGTAATAGTCCTTGGCCAGTGGCAAAGGAGACACATGGGGTTCTAAACTAGTTTGGATTTTGCTTGGGGATGCCTCTCAGCAGATGCTCAATGCTTATCTGTTTAAAAACTTGCTGCATCGTACATTTGCCATAAGCTTGAAGCCTAAGCAGAAGCGTTCCCATTTCTATGTGTTCATCAGATGATTATTGTTAACATTATTCTGACATTTACCAAAGGATTTATATGAAAATATGCCAATTTGCCAATTAGGGTTGTGAGTCTCTGATTCATGGCCATTAAAGTGGTAGTAAACCTCACCTTTTAAAAAATAAAATCCTGCATCGCATACTAGCACATTATGAAATACTTACTTAGAACGAAGCCCTCCAGCGGCACACTGTCACTGCTGACAGGGTTTCCATCTTTACCCGGTCTTCCTTCCGGGCTCGAGTGCTCTGTCCTTCTTTTGAGTGGGAGTATGCCTTCCCTTCAGAGCGCATGTGCCGTGACATCACCGGCTGCATGCAGTGTAAATATCTCCTAAACCGTGCAGGTTTAGGAGATATTCCCTGTACCTACAGGTAAGCGTTATTATAGGCTTACCTGTAGGTACAAGTTAAAAATAACACTTTACTACCATTTTAATGAGTAAACAAATGTAAATGAACAGTATATCTTTGGGCATTGAGAACTGTCTTTTTATCCCAGAAATAGGCATGGGGTACTTCTCTTGTCCCCATAAGGTCCGTTTCTGAAGCCAGAAAATTGACAAAAGAGAGTGACTCTAAGATGAAGTCATGTTTTACTGTTTATAATTAATTCTTTTGATAATCATGACTAGGTCGATTTTGCCAGGTCCAGGAACCTGAAAAAAATAAATGAAAAATTTAAATTAAATGTTTTTAGCATAATATCGTATGCTGCCTGTATGCGTTCTGTTACATGGGTAACACAAGGAACGTTTGCAATGAAAATGAAGGTATGTAACAATTAAAGGTGTACTCCAGGCTTGTGCATCATATAGTAACTAAATTTGGGACTTGTTTAGATTGGCATATAGGAGCCTTTAGTTGTACTAAAATGTAGCCTTTCCTATCAGACAAAGGGAGGCTACCGTTGCTTATCCTCACCTTGCAAATGCCTGTTGCATCCCTTGGCTTGTCTGAAGATTGTCATGCTGACATTTTGAATCACTACTTTGACCCATAACTAGCTTTACTTTGACTTTCCTGATTTGAATACTTTTTCCAGGTTGATGACTCAAAAAGTATTAAAGGCAGAGAAACAATGGTTGCCCCACATATATTTGTCAGTAAAAGTTTTCTTATTTCTCTTCCACCAATATCATCTTTTTCTTCTGTTGTACGCTTGTGGATTCAGGATTATGTTTTGTATGGAGGAGCACTGGGAAGGGGTCCAGTGGACCCTCTTTAGTAGCTTACTTCATAGAAATGACATCTCCTTTGAGTCTGTTTGAGCTGGGTCAGTGCCCAGTTTATGTGGACTGATTTACCTCCCTTTTCCTTTATGAAGTGTTACGTCTATTGAATTAGGTAATGATGGGACAATCTGAGAACTTGTTTATATACGTAAATTCTCAATTTTCCTACTTCTCCCCTTAGATTGCAGTATATAATCATGGAGCTTGAAGCAGCAGCTTGGTTGTGAAGTGTTTTTGTAATTCCACCCTCAGCCAGTAACTTTTGGATTTGATGAGGTCTGAGTATTGTCAAACATGCCTTTGAGAATGCTTGTATGAGCTGTCTGGAATTGTAAAACTCACAATGTTAGACGGCAGCTAGAAAAATTGTTCTGACAAGTAGCATAGCGGAGACGCATGCTGGTGACTAAAGTTAATTAAATTTAGCAGCAGTTAATTTTTCAGACTTTTTTGTTTAGATTAATAAACGTTCATTCAGCGTGTCGGTTTTTAGTTAAATGCATCCCATATGCTGATTTTGATTAGATCTGTTTTAAGCACTAGACCATCATATAGTTGCCTATGATTACAGATTCAGTTGCAGGAAATTCCTTCTCAGAACACTCTGTTTTTCTGCAATAAGTCGTTTAAACTAACCAAACTGCTCTCTTCCAAGAAAAGTAGAGAGGCATCGTGATCATATGCATTTCCACAAGTGTACTTTCTCATCCATACTGCTGTTATTTCCTTCCAATTTGAAGCTGAAATTGCATCCTTGTCTCAATCAAACACAACGGAATAACCCCCTATGCAGCCAATCCCATGTACCATTGCAATGTGCAACACACCTCCAAATTCCTATAGCTGCTGTGCAGTTATATGTTATCCTGATACATACAACCAATGAAATAAATAAAAAAATGGAACAATTACTACTACTTATTAGTGCTGACATACTGTATATACATAAATCAAACAATACAAATAAAAAAAAAAAATCAAACATGAAACAAATGCCATCAAACATGCAGAATTTTCTCAAAACCCATAAAGTCTCTATATAATATTTAATTTTGTGATGTGAACCTCAACCAACTTAATCGTACCAGCATCCACCTTCACTCTTGTGCAAATGACCAGTTGTGCTCTCACCTTATCAATATGACCTAAAAGTATTATAAGGTCATATATGGAAATTTTCTCCCTTAACCACTTCAGCCCCGGAAGGATTTCCAGCTTTAGGACCGGAGCCCTTTTTGCGATTCGGCGCTGCGTCGCTTTAACTGACAATTGCGCGGTCGTGCGGCGTTGTACCCAAACGAAATTTGCGTCCTTTTTTTCCCACAAACAGAGCTTTCTTTTGGTGGTATTTGATCACCGCTGCGTCATTTCTGATCGCCGCTATAAACAAAAGAAGAGCGACAATTTTGCAAAAAAACCCACATTTCTTACTTTTTCCTAAAATACAAATCCAAAAAAAAAATATAAAAAAACATTTTTTTTCACCGTTTTTGGCCGATTTATATTCTTCCTCATATTTGCGATAAAAAAAATCGCAATCGGCGTTTATTGATTGGTTTGCGCAAAAGTGGTCGCGTTTACGGATGATGAGAATTCATTTTTGGGG